>JBAMAX010001386.1:0-127065 GCA_037043745.1 Chymomyza amoena | reverse complement strand
TTTTCAATTGTTCACAAAATTGGTTATAATAATGCGATTTATAATATGCGCCGTTTTGTTCGATGACGAGTTCCCAACGAGATGCCAACTTCATAATGCCCCTCTTATAGAAGCTCGCTTCCCTATTGTCAAAAAACTCGGAGAGCCAATTTTCACAGGACTCTCTTGTGGACAACTTCCGATTACAAAGCGCGTTCGTCATGGACAGAAATAGGTGGTAATCACTTGGTGCGAGATCCGGACTATACGGTGGATGCAAAAGAACCTCCCATCCGAGCTCCCGGAGCTTCTGGCGCGTCACCAAAGATGTGTGTGGCCTGGCGTTGTCCTGATGGAAGACAATTCGGCCTCTGTTGATCAAAGATGGCCTCTTCTGCATGAGTGCTGCATTCAACCGGTCCAGTTGTTGGCAGTACAGGTCCGAATTGAGCGTTTGGCCATAGGGGAGCAGCTCATAGTGGATGATTCCCTGCCAATCCCACCAAACACACAGAAGAACCTTCCTGGCCGTCAATCCAGGCTTGGCCACCGTCTGGGCAGCTTCCCCGCTTTTCGACCACGACCGTTTACGCTTCACGTTGTCGTAAGTGACCCACTTTTCATCGCCAGTCACCATCCGCTTCAAAAACGGGTCGATTTTGTTGCGATTCAGAAGCGATTCGCATGCATCCATACGGTCAAAAATGTTTTTTTGCGTCAAGTCGTATGGCACCCATACATCGAGCTTCTTTTTCAATCCAAGCTTCTTCAAATGGTTTTTAACGGTTTGATGACTCATGCCCAGCTCTGGGCCGATGCTACGGCTGCTACTATGCCGGTCTCTTTCGATCAATTCAGCGATTTTATCGCAATTTTCGACAACAGGCCTTCCGGACCGTGGCGCATCTTCGATCACTTCTGCACCAGAACGAAAACGTTGAAACCATCGTTGTGCGGTGGAAATGGAAACTGTATCGGGTCCATAAACTGCACAAATTTTATTGGCAGCATGAGATGCATTTTTGCCTTTATCGTAGTAGTACTGTAAAATATGCCGTATTTTCCCTTTATTTTGCTCCATGTTTGCGACGCTATAACTCACGAACGACTAAAAGCAAACAACAATTAATCAAACACGTGTTAGCACGTGAAAAGAGCTTTCCAAAAGCTCTAGCGTGAGCCGATGCGACGAATACAACTAGAACTACGCGCTTGCAAAGACAAGCTTGCGGAAATACCGCAAGACTTTTTTGACAACCTAATATTTAACAATTCTTTAAGCTTTCCAGAAATGCTAGCTGATTAGGAACATTTTGAGCTCTTTTAGCCGATACAAAAATTTGGTAACCTTAATAATTTCAACGTCGGAGCTTTTAAACATTCTCTGCCAATATAATCAAAAATATTCACCTTAGAAACTTCATCTACAAATATCCTTTGAGCACATTATGCATAGCCTGCCTTCTAAATGCAACCAACTCTGGCCAGACCCTCCTAAGGATATCTGCATCTCTCTCCTTATGCCAGCAGCTGTGTCCAACTACCAACCAAGTGTCAAGTAGTAAATGCGCCACTTCCTCTTCCGACTCTTCTTCCGTCAAACTCCGCTCCTCTACACATGCGCAAACAAACAACAACAACAAAAAGAAGGTACAAGAAAAACAAGACAAAGATAAAGCCCATGCCAAAGCAAATGCTCCAACAAGATGCTAGGCTGCAATCTAATCGAGACCGAGACTTGGCATAATCGTTGGCTTCCTTTTGGCTTCAACTCTCGAGCTCAGCGTTTGGGTCTGCTCTGGTCAGGTCTGTGCTGGTCTCGGATCTCGGCGCTTGGTGCACGACACACTGACCCAACGACGTCGCGACGTGTTTCTAAACCTTTTTAATACACTGCACTTGGGGCATGCTTGATTTAGGAGCAAATGTGGCAGACTCTAAGACCCTTGTACCTAAATAAGAGGACGACTAACGAAATCGAGTGTTTGGCCATATTGACAGTTTCTCGAAGATCAAATGAGCTAGGAACAGGAAATTTAGACAGAAGGAATATCTTCCAATGCGTTTTTCAAATGCTTTTCTTTTATTGATATAAGACTATTTTTTCGCCTTAAAGAATTTAGCCTTTTATTTATTTTCCAAAATTTTTCAATTTTTTTTCGATATATCATCGAAACCAAAGCCCAATCGTCCCAATGGAAGCGGCCAGAAGAGCCAAGTCCGAAAAAAAAATAGCCGAGCACGCAAAACACTTACAACCTTTACGCCTCTCACAAACCAAACAAAAAATGCCATTCACTTGAAATTTGGTACAGATGTTCGGGAAGAGTGTACCAACACAACAAAAGAAAAAAATCGATTATCGAAAATACGTTGCCCGCGAAATTGCTTAAGTCACCTTACTTTTTAACACACCTCGTATAATACTGTTTAGATAATAGTCGAAAAAAGGAAATCAAAAGGTCATCTTAAATTCTTGATAATTTAAAAAAATTATGAATCATTTTTTAATATGAGTTCAAAACTGAAAATTTAGTGTTGATTTGACCATCCCGAAATAGTTCTCATTAAGATTTCTTTAGAACCTAAAATAATGTTATCGAAAGTAGATTAAAAAATTCGATAACTAACATAATTTCTTTCAGCATAAGCTGTTCCGTGTTTTCATATGCAAAATCATTAAAAAAATTTGATACTTATAAAAAAATTTATTAAACTTAATTCTCTTTTGCCTAAAAGTTCCAGAAATGGACTTATACAATATATAAAACTCCTTGCAATATATTTTATCCAAGAAACTTTTAAGGCTGCAAGGCTACATTGTGTTCAAATTGGCAGGAAGCTTTCGGGAGTTGCAGCTAAAAGTCCACAAAGCGCAACATTCCCCTAAAAGTTTCCAAAAAAGAATTTAAGGGGCTGAATTTCCAGACCGTCGGGAAAAAATAGGTCCAAGTACTGACTAAGTCTAGGCGCATGAATTTCCATACAACGTAAGTAACGAATTTCTTAATTTAGTTTTGACTCAGAAAAATAATAAGAAAATGTAGGGATACCTATAAAATTTATGGCTCGGTACTATCCCAATTAAGCAGGTCTGACAATAGTGTTTATGAAGAAGCTATTGCATTCCAATTCGGTGTGCAGATATTTTATAAAATAGATATATAGATAAAAATGTAGTTACGGACGATATATATCCTAAATGCACTTAATATAGAGAAGTAGACATGGAAGATCCTCCTATGCTGTTTTCAATATGGTCAGCAGCATACTAGAGCTCGACCTGATACGTTTGTCTGAACGCCTTTATCTGGGAGACTAGAAGAGTAAAGTTAACCAAACTTAAGATTTGGACTTCGTATGCGTCTAGACAGGTCCTCGTATATAATTTATTATATATTATTGTTATTACTTCTATTATTGTAACGCCTCCTTTCACCCCTGAATATTTTCGAAGACGCCATATTCTGCAATACAATTTTAAAGCAATCTTTTTCACTTTTCATTTTTATGGGTGAAATGTGGTGAATAAAAAATGGTTTCGATTAATGTCCTGGATCGTTAAAATCAGACCATAAAAAGGAGATCTTTGCAATTTAGTATTTAAGAGGTGGGATCTCGAAATGTCATTTAGGCAAAAGCTTCTGTAAGGCTGGCTCAGTTGGTTGAGTGTTGGCCTCAAAAAATTATAAGGTCTAGGAACCAAGATTCGAATCCCAGTCGAGGCCATAATATTTTTCAAATTTTTTTACGTCTGTTTAATATATTTTTTGTCAAAGTGGATTTTTTTGTAATTTTCTCTACAGCTTAGAAGACTTCTGTAAATATAATCTTGACTACCAATATTATGAAAATAATGTTAACATTTAGGTAAAGAAGTTATTAAAAGCCGGAATTCTTGACATTAACGTATTATAAGACATTTTATAATAATATTAAAAATGTGTCATAAATTTAATTGAATAGAAAATTTCATTGAATTAAATAGGTAATTATTTTTTATTTTATCAGTTTTTGTTTAAAAATGATTTCTTGAAAATGCTAACGATGTCTAACTAGGAAAGATTAGAAACCTGAAATCTTTATTTTATGTATATTCAATCTGACAATTTAAGTAGTTCCGAACGAAGTTCGTTAGTAAGTTAGGATTTAAGTTATTAATTTTCATGGATTTTGTAAATTTTTGACCTTTTAAAATATTTTATCAATTTCTTAAAAGTTTCTATTTATAACCAAGTAGAAAAGACTAGAAACCTGGTCCCTTTATTTTATACACTTTATATACAACAATTTATATGTAAAATTTCTTTTGAGAATAAAAACACAATTTATCATCAAATTTTTTCGAGAATAAATAAAAAATAATAATCATATTATTTATTAACAGATAAGTAGTTGCCTTATAAAGTGTTGGTATAGGGTTCCTTAAACTAACTGGCGCTCAATATTAATTTTAACTTCTTTCTCTTTGTAGATATTCATTCTCAATCGCTTTCTCATGGAAAGATGAAACCTCGGTGAGACAAATAAAATAATCTTTTTCTTCGTATGCTTAAAAATCCTCAGAACTCTTCAAAAACCAAGCAAATTAGATAGAGTATCTAATAGTCTGGATGTCCGACTGTAAACATCCCAATTGCTCTTTTAGCTCTTCTTAGCTCTTCGTATTGCTGCAAATGTCTAATATAATTTTGAAATAACTCAACTAAGAAGACCAACTTAGAAGTCTGCTTAAAGTCATTGGCAAGCAACAACAACAGCAACAACAATACTTAACTTAGGCAACATTGTCGGAAAAACAACAACAAGAACAACAAAAAAAGGGATAAGCCGGAAAGCAACACGGAACCCAAATTAATACAATAATTGAAGCCAATTTAGCGTAATTTTCTACAATTTGGTATTTGTTGTTGTTGCCGATGTTGTTTTTGTTGCCAGTTTTTTTTTTTGTTGCATTTAGTTGTTTTATTGTTGTTTTTGTGTTTTTTTAGACCCCGTCTAGCCATTGACTTTGTAAGCGTTTGGCTTTAGTAGGTTTTACTGTACTGTTTACCAAATGCAGCGCCGCTAAGCATTGTTAATCTCTTGAAGTTCAGTTGGCAGTCCAACTGACCCAACAACTTGGCTCAGACTGGCCGGCCGAGTCTCAGTCTCGGAACCACACCTAATAGCCAACTTTTATTTGCACATTTTATGGTGGTACCTACTCCTAGTTGGCTCTTAGGTCTTGGCTATCGCTTGGTCTCTATCTTTGCGCCCAGTTGGGGTTTTTTTTTCTAGCTTACCTTTAATTGACATTTTATTACAAGAGCTCTGGCCTTTGTCTAATTAAATTAAGCAGCTAACAACAACAACAAAAACAAGGCGTTGCCTTGACTTATGGCCAAATACCAAATAGCGCCCAAAATGGGTGAAATGCAGCCGGTTCGGTGAAAGTCTCGTTCGTTCGTTCGTATGCGCTCTTATCTCTCTGGGCTCTCTTGGCCATCTATTTTTTGATGGCTAATGCCTGAGCTAAGAGCCTATGAATATCAAACAATCAATTTATGTGCTGATTTATGAATACTTCGGCCACGATCGTTAACATTTAGACGTTTTGTTTACGACTGTGAAAATGGCATAAAATCATAAAAAAAAAAGTAAAAGAGAGAGACCAAAAAACTGAAAACTGAAAAACTTTAAACTGGCCAAGTCCAAGCTCAAGTTGGTCTATTGCCCTAATATAAATTCCGAAGCTGGCAACATTTGGTTATGGATATGGCATAATGGATTTGTCTTGTTAGACAAAAAAGGAATATTTCGTAGTATTCAAATGTTGCCTTAAGAGGTTATTTCAACTTGGCTAAGCGACACAAATTGGCTACATTGGATTGTTTTTTTCTCCTCCACCAAATTGTCGTCCATTTGGTGTTATTTATTTTGTTGAACTAGAAACAATTCTATTTTATTGTTGTTGTTGTAGCGCCGGTTTTTATTGGAAATCGAAAGATTGGAGTAAATTTGTAAAATGTCATTTATTTAAATGGTATTTAACTTAATCAGTGCTTCTGGAGCTAATTTATAAGAGTTTTGGGCAATTGAAAGTGGTTTTAGGCAGTTGAGTAAAAGGTTCTTTGGAACTGGTGATATTTTATTATAGAATATTTAATTTTTTTATTTAATATAGTATTCTAATAGTATCTAGGCCTAAAAAAATCCCAATGTAATTTTACAAAATCAAAAATCTGATGAGAAATCCTGTGATAAATTATTTTGCTGTAACGCTCAGAAAGCAGCCAGAGGCCAGATGTTCAATAATGCTGGATCCTTGGTATTTCAAATAATATCAAATCATTTAGAACAAATTGATTGGATGATACGCTTGAAATATCTTACAAGTCACCAACAGATTTTTAATACAAAGGCCTAAATCGTCTAGAATATCTAATTCATACTGATAAAGCCGATCAAAGGCCTATAATCGTCTAGAATTCTTTCATACTGATCAAAGCCGATCAAGCATATTAATTTTTGAATTAATTGGTCTTAACCTTATATTTAGAAATTAGTGGAACTTTATATTTTTTTAAAAGTCTGAGGAGTAATATCACAGCGAATTTGTCTAATGGTTCAAATCATTCGGTGCATTCTTTAAAAGGTAGGTTCAATTTTGAAGGTATTCCGGATAAACTAATTTTTTCGATTTATTAGCCTTTTGTCTCAGAGTACAGTTAGCATTCAGTAAAGCTTACTGCAAAACGCAGCGAAGACTTTTTTAACCGATGATTTAGATGGTATACAATTTGAAGAATCACATCGCGAAAAGCTCTTTACATTTGGGAACGAAATCTTCAGCTAAAAAATTACATTGCTGCTGATTAGGTCCTCTAGTTTTTACGCAGGTCATCTTGATACTCCATATCCAATAGCTTGTATATAATTATAGCTCACCGAGAATCAAAATCTAAATAATAAAACATTCCGTACATAAAACGCCGTGACATCGAACTTAGTGATCTAAGCGGAAAGTTACGGATTTGCTCAAATAAAGAATTTGATATTCAGATATCTGTAAGTATCTAGTACGTTCATTTAGAGTGAATCTCGAAAAAGGCGCAGCATTCTCTTAACTAAAGATCATCTTCTTAAACTTATTTTTAGTATACGAGATATATGGAATATAGTAGCCATAGATTTTCAATCAAATTTGTTTTGAGCATGGTATACAAATTGTTTAAGTAGCCTAAAATCAGTGTGAAATATTTTAAACCAAGAATGCCAATCTAGTCATAAGTTTGATTCCATCTTGGATCTAGCTTTAATTATGCTCTATAAATTCAGTATTAAATATATGAATGTTATAAGAACGTTGAAATCTTCTCAAATTATCTATAGATGTTATACAATTTGCAGAATGTGAATTTTTGTACATTTTAAACTACAAAGTTCCAAGAGCCATATTTTTGAACATCAGCCATCGTCCTTGAAATAATACCTACGGATAAGAAATTTCTCATGAAAGCTTTTGATAGAGTTTTTGCGAGCTTAAAATAAAAATGTAATGCAAGCCCATCTTAAGATCAGACACACCCTTTAAAATTATGACTTAGCATGACTATGATAGATCTAATCTGAGAAATATTTAGACCCATTTTCCATTTACTAGTTCTGTTTGTCTGTATTCTATGCATAATATAATCGCTATCTATATTTGACTGTGCCGCACTTTATTCTTTTTAACTATGTAGCTCTTAACGTCTACTGTCGTGAACTCATTTGAAGGAAAGTATGTTGTGTGGAACTAGATCGAAATGTTTGATTCAGATTGCCCTAAGCCAACTTATATTGAACTCTCGTTCCTAATATAGCGTAAGCCTAAACTACTACATGTAATAGTTCCTGGAACTAGTTCATAATAAACCCAGTGTATCTGTTTTCAACTGATTTGGGTGTTTTTGAAAGCAAGAAAGTATCTCTGTTCTAGAGCCGCAAGTTTTTCTTTTTATAATTTGGCTCTATTCCGTGAACTCCTTTTTTTAATAATTTATTGCAAAAACTCGAAAACTCATTTATTTTTATATATTGACATGAACTACTTGAAGCAAAGTTTGTTGTGTGGAACTAGTTCGCAATGTTCAGATTGTCCAAACAAACTTATAATGCATTCTCGTTACCCATATAGCATAGACTGTAATACTACTGTAATAGTTCCCGGAACTGGTTCCCCAGAAAATAGTTTCCGAAACTAGTTAATTTCCACCTGATGTACTGTGGCACTCGTGTGTATGCGTAAAACAATAATTTCCCTGACTGACTATTTTGTCAGTCGCCTCTACAGGAGCTTGGGGAACTCTATCAATAATCTGTTCGAAGTGAGAAGGGACCTAGAGTTTATTGCCCATCCGAAAGGCATTGTCTTGAATTAATATATTCTTAAAATAGCACAATAAAAGGTTAAGTTAGATTACACCTGTTGACCCCTGAGGGGAATCACATAGTCATAGTCCTTAGTGGACCGGATGCATCATAAAAGCTTTAAAATTTTTAATATAAATAATTATAATAAAGGAAACTTTCGATAAAAATAATCTTTATAAAACTCTTCTTAACTTCCCCAGCAGTCTTAAAAATCTACCAACACCCCTTACTTTTATGTCCTTATTGTAAAGATATTCATTTTACAAAGTCCCCAAACACTTTATTCCACCCCTTCAATCTTTAAAGTTTTTATTTTTTGAAGTGTTTTAGTTCATTTGGCAGCCATATTTGCATTACCATTAACTTTTTTAATCAAACGTCCAGCAACTCAAACAGCATGTAAATCAAAAATGTTTTTTTTTTATTTACTATATGTATATATATATTCATTTTTTTTTGCCATATGTAAATTGTAATTTGAAAAACATCACCGCAAACTGTCAAAATTCTCTGACATTTACAAATTATTTTGCTGTTTGAAATGCGCTCGCTTATTTGATATGTTTTCCTCTTTTTATTTTTATTTCTATATGACTTTATTTTATTTTTTATTCACTATTTTTATTTTTATTCATTTTTTTTTGCCCGTCCCTGGCACGGCACATCAACAACTGTTTGACGCTGTTTGCGCTTTGAAATGCTTTGCAGGCAAATTCGAAAAAAAATACAAAATGGAAGTCGTCTCTCTTAATTTGCGTCAACGGACTAATAAAGTTTTGCGTCGCTTTTGATTTTGATTTTGGCTTTTTGGTTTGTTTTCTGGCTTTCTGACTTGACTCTTGGCGTGCGACAAAAAGATACAAATAAAACGACTAAAACGAGGAAAAGATACAAAAACTCAAATAAGTTGCCAGCCGGCGAGGCAAATGCAGCGTATCTGCGTATCTGGGTATCTCTGCCGTGGGTTGTTTGCGCATTGCATGCCAAGTAGCCAAGTAGCCAAGGCGAACAAATATGATAGGAAAAGAGCAACAACAACAACAGCAACAACTACAACATGATAAAAACTGGCAGCACATATGGCCAATAAGCATGGCAGACCGACCACGGGCTTGTCAGCCAAAATGTCAGCCAAATGAAAATTCACTGCATGACATTTCAATAATGGCAAATGCTTTGCATATACACTACAAAAAGTGTAGGGTAATTGAGGCGTAGTGGTAACGTTTGTAACGCAATGATCAGCGGCATAGAAAGTGTTAACTTGGGGGAGTTTGATAGTACTTATCGAATATTCGATTAATTTGATTTGCATGCAGGCATTACGGGAATTCTCTTCAAAACTTTCAATTTGTTGGTGTTTATATTGATTTCACTTACTACTTTTAAAACATAAACCATCACAAGCTTTTTCCAGAAGTTCCAGTCTTAAGGCCAGTATTGAGCATCGACAAAAAAGCTTCATATAAAAAATCAAGATTTCTAGCAACAAGATTTTTTTTGTCTTAGCTGAAAAGGCTTATAAAAAAAGACATTAAAATTTCCAACATCAACAATTTTTCGCTCTAACAGACTATCTACTTTTAAAACCTGAAAACAACACAAACTATTTTCGGAAGTTTTTGTTTTAAAGCTAGTACGCAGCATGGACAAAAAGTTTTATATAAAAAGTTGCTAGCAAAATTTCTTGCGTCAAGATTTTTTATCAATCTAGTATGCAGCTTTGTTAAAAAATCAGTGTTTCCCATTTTGTTGCTTGCTGTTTACCCATTTACATAATTTTTTGTAAATCTCGAAATCTTTGTAGCTTAGATTTCTTTGACAATATTAGCTGTCAAATAGTGGGCAGATCTTGTAAAAATGTTTATGTAAGCGAATAATAATTAATTAACCCTTCAATGCGTCAAGGCCCTATGCTCCACTGGGAGTCAAGGATATCAGGAGTAGAAGAAGAATCCTTTAATGTCTAATACTGCCTTGAGGCACTCATTATTTTTCCAAATAATTAAAAAAGTTCTAGCTTTTACATCATTAATTTTAGGGATCCTTTTTTCGATATTCTCGCTTTATAGGTTATAAAATCCTACATATTTCAAGCATATTTTAGAATTTGGGAGTCGAAAAGTTCCTTAAAAAAAATTATTCAAGATATTTACTTTTTTCAAAATTATTTCATTAATTCAAAAAGCGCCAATAGAAGTATTTTTTACAATTTTTTCAACTTGTCATGTATTTTGATATCAAAATAACAAGCTCCGAAATTAACTAGCTGTTGTTGCGGCTGGCGCCATCTAGCGTAGGCTATCAAAAAAGGGGCAGAACTGCATGCTCAAAAAAGCGGTCACACTATTTTGTTTTCTCACAAAATCAGCTGATTGTTGAATTAAATGAAATCTTCTTAAAAAAATTTGTTCTAAGGAATGGAGTTTTCAATTCGTCGTTCCTTAAGAAAATAGTTTTGCTCTATATTTTGTCATATTTTTTGATGTAGCATACTGACCTTTCGAAAAGGAATTGGAGGCAGAAGTTCCTAGAAAAAATTTCAATGATTGTTTAATTAATGAAATCGGTAACACTGTTAAATTTTTTTTACGAAACTATGATTCTTCGGGAGAAACTAAGTTCAAAAGAGGACTACAAAAGAAACTCTGCAAGACTAAGAGATTCCGGGTTTTCAGCTAATCGTTCCTTCTCTATATTTCTTTTTTCGATGCTGCGTACTGAAATTCAGGAATAAATTTTGACTAATTTTTTTTTAATACGAAACTATCAGGGGTGCCACGGAAAACCAATTCGATTTCAATTCCAATTCTTGGTGCCACAGACATGGCTAACAACTGTTTCAAAACCGCTCATAGTCATGTATGTGGCACCAAGAATTGAATTGTATCGAAATTGAATCGAATTGGTTTTTTTAAAACCCTTGTTAGCCATGTCTGTGGCACCGAGAATTGGAATTGAAATCGAATTGGTTTTCTGTGGCACCCCTGTATGATTCGTAAGCTCGAGAATTTCATTCTTAGGAATTTTAAGTTTTCAGCTCGTCGTTCCTTCATAAAATAAATTACAGTTTTTTGTATCTTTGCTTTTTTCGATGCTGCGTACTGGCCTCTAGAAAAAAATTCAAGTTCCTGCTAAAAGTGTCTGAATGTTTAAAAAATAAAAGCTATGATTCTTTTACTGTCACAGGGAAAACTCTTAATCTCAAAAATTATGTTCTAAAGAAATTAGGTTTCAAGGATCAACAAAGTTTCTGAGATTGCTCTATTTTGCACGCTCTTTTATTGTGTGAGCATATATGACTGGAGCTTCAATTTCCTAATTTTTTCATACAACGTTAGATTGTCGTAATTCCTCTAAAGTTGATCGACGTTACAATTTGCTCGAGGTTAAAATATATCCTCGAATTAAAGTCAAAAACCATCTTTTTCATAGAAAATCTAATAAATTTCAGTAGCGAACCTCACTCGATTAGCTACCAAACAGTCTCTAAGTCTAACATTTGTCTATCAAATTTAAAACGCTTTTAAAGAGCATACCCTAGTCGTTACTACTCTACACGCTGAACGTTTATTTTAATTTTGATTTGATTTTTTCTTCCTCTGCTATTTTTTGCATAAACTTAAGCCGGAGTTAATTGGCAGGCAGCTCACAAGATGCAACTGCCATTCGAAATGGGATTTTGAGCTGCTCATTCCATTCAGCAGCAGCAGCAGCAGCGGAGCAACTTCCGTTTGTTCTAGCCAAGTTAGTTGATAAGCATCGCATAGTTGAATGGATGTCTGCTCTAAGAATATGTGGCAAGAAGAGGCAGCCGGACAAGAGGGGCAACATGTGTTGCATAAAGGCCTTAGGGCCTAATCCTATTTGACTCTCTATGAAATTCCACACATTAATTGCATTTGATTGAGCACCTGAGCAACTGAGCCACTGAGCACCTGAGACCACGTTGTTGTTGTTGCTGTTGCTGTTGCAACTGTGGCGGCGGCGTCTTTGCAACAAAGTAAGCCAAGTAACCAAAGTAAAGTATCAATGAACTGCTTGAAAAACCCAACCAAACCGAAGCGAGGCGAAGCGAACCCAACCAAACCAAACCAAGTCGCAGCAGGCCATGCATGGCCATTGCCTTAAGGCTATGCAACCGAATAAGTGTCCCGCTGTCTTGGAGTCGTCCATTTGCTTCTGCAAGGTGCAAATTCCCAACATAGAGATTGGGATGAAGAGAGCGAGAGAGAGAGTGTCTTACATTGGGCTGGGTCTGGATCTTGGGCTCAGTGCCTTGGCACTGCCTACAGCTGCTTAGTTTATGGGCCATTGCCTTGGCAGAGACTCCAAGCTCTGCTGCCTCTTCTCCTTCTATGATGATCCCAACGCTGACTGGGATGACTTAGGAGTGGCCGTTCTTAATAGCTGTAAAGCAACAACAATAACTACAACAACAACAACAACAGCAACGAAGCAGGAATTGAAAAATTTAAAAGTGAGCCAGGGCAGAGAGATAGAGAGAGAGGAAGGGGAGAAAAAAATGAATTATGATTTGACGGTAGGCACATTTAATGGATGGCCATGGATTCTTTTTAGAGACTGATGGTCTCTGACTTGACTTGGGCCAACGTCAGCTTCGTGGCTGGCTCTAAAACTCTAGAAGAAGAATTCCGATTCTTTTGTCGTTCTTTGGCGCCAATATTGACAGCTGCTCATGTGTGCAATGTCAGTCAATGTCTTTGTGTATCTGTGTGAAGTTATTTTGTTGGACAGGTGAATGCCATTTAGTTAGAATACCTTTTTAGGTGTTTTTTCGTTAGTGTTGTTGTTGTTGTTTTTTTGTATGTTTAATTGAATTTGTTTGGCATTGTTGTTTTTTATGGATGATGTTGTTCTTCATAATGATGTTCAAGTGTGAGTTAGAGAAAGAAAGCAAACCGCTGCATAAGCAGGCTCTGAAAAGCATTCAAAATTGACAGCAGTTGAAATTTTGACAGCTAGGTGTTGCACGTGCGGTTAGAATTTGTTAGAATACCCCTAACAATTAGGGGTAGACAGTTAAGGACTTGTTAGGACTCTGCAAAGTATTAACTATGCAAAACAATGGGCAGTGGATGTAGCATAAAAACTTTTCATACATAGTCGTACACTGTGACGTCACACCGCAAAGCTTTATTTGGTATTAATTCCTAGTTCTAGGACTTGTTAGGACGCTTATGGGTCTGAAATATGTATAGCAAAGTTTTAATAAAGCAAAACAATGAGTAGTGGATATAGTATAAAAACTTTTCATACTTATTCGCACACTGTGACGTCACAGCGCCAAGCTTTATTTGACATTAATTCCCAATTCTAAGACTTGTTAGGACGCTTATATGTACAGAATATGTATAGCAAAGTATTAACCATGCAAAACAATGGGAAGTAGTTGTAGCTTAGAAACTTTTCATACATAGTCGCAGACTGTGACGTCACAGCGCCAAGCTTTATTTGGCATTATAATCGTGCAACTCGTGAGCCACTCAGAGATTTGAATGTCTTGCTTGATCATGAATTATTTTTCAATCAGTTGTGTGACATTTGTAGATACCAAAATCACTGGCCTTCAAAAAAAATCGTCAACTTTATGCAAATTTTTTATTAAAGTCAAGAATACAATTGCGGTACTTTAAATTGAACTTTACCTTAACTGGAATAAAACGAACTTTATTTCTGCATAAAAACGAGAATTGTACAAAAAAGTACAACGAATTTGGAAAGTTAGTCTAATTCTACCAAATGTAGCACGACAATCGACTTACCTATGGCACAGGGTATAAAAATATTATAAAAACTGCAAACTGAACTTGTCAGAAAGCAAGTGCTAACCATCGCCAAACTTAACTTAAAAAAAAAACAATATTTTCAAATGAAATTTTTTTGGTGAAATTAATCCCGAGGCTTAGTAGAGATTTTAAAACTATATCTATCAAAATCCTAAATATCCTAAAGCTAATGCTATTCTAATAGGGTAGGGGCTTTTTATAAAAAATAAAATCTATAAAAATTTTGCGCAAATTAGCTTTCTGTCACTTAAAAAAAAATTCATAAGAGCCAGTGCAAACGATTTTATTCTAGTTGCGAATCCGGCCAGCGACTTCCATTGTTACAGGGTATTTTAAAGTCGGCCGGGATGAGCATTATGGAAAATTAGAATGGTACTGTTTAATTTAATTCAGAAAATACCGGTCCAAAAAAGTCCTTCACACATGGGTTATGAGATAATCAACAAAAATGTCCCATAAAACGAGACAATTTGGAAATTATCTGAGAGTCCTTGGATCGAGGTTTTTGGACTACGGATTCAGCTGTCCAAAATCCGTAAGGGCTGCCCCTATCACATGTAAAGTTCACACATAAAAATGAGTTAGAACAAAAAAATGTTCTGTTCCAGCCAGGATTGCAGTCTCATTATCTTCAAAATAATTTAAGATCCAAAATGGAAATAATAATATCGATGGAAAAAATAAAATACATCAATGCATCGATATAACATCGATTTTACTTCCAGCACTAGATTGAATGATCTTAATTGAATAAAACAGACTCGTGCGGGGTTAGGAATAACAAAGCGCGCAGAGGCGGAACCACCTAGCTTAAAAATAATTTCTAAATAAATACAATATAATATAACTTTAAATTGGTCATAAATGTAGATTCTAAGAATTATCAAAGAAAATTTAAAAAAAATATATAGAATAAACTGCGTGCTATTTTGCCAAAGCGTCGTAAATTTAAAACATTATGTTTCAAGCCATATGGAAAATTCGGTTTGTTGAAATTGGGATGCGGTGTTCAAAACTGAATCTCGAAGTAAATATGTAACTCTATAATCAATATATGTAGCAAAATTTCGACTAAGTTTCAGCCTTTCTTTTGCTATTGTTTATTTTCGCTCCAGAAGTAAAAGAAGTTACAATTTTTGATTGAATGCGGCTTTCATGTCTTAAAAAAATATATAAATCGATGGCGAATTTAAGCAAAATTTACTTTTTAGGATCTATAACTTTGGGTATAAGTCAAGCACGAGAACGAGATTAGGTCCAAATATTACATAAAGTATGATCAAGTTCACATGCCAGATTGTATAAAATATCAGGCCTCGGCTAAGTATTAGCAGCGATGATTTTTCGTGGGGTTTATCGACATCAATATTTCTGATTGTTCTCACGTGTCTGGCAAGTGTTCTAGCCATCATAACCCTCGGCAACTGATGCCAAAAATGTGTTTTTCTATAAATAAATTTACAAGCTAGTTCAATTGAACTATGCCTAGTATTTAGTAAACAATATCAAGATTTTTGTAAAACGTGCTTATGATTCACAATTAGTTAAAGCACTAATTAATATATAGTCTCTTGGGCGAACATTTGAAGACGTTAATTTTTCCACAACATACAAGCAAAACTACATCAGGTTTAATTAATTCTCAGCTAAGTCGCTTTCTACGTTATTTGTTTATCTGCTTTGCATCTATTTAATAAAATTTCTTTTAAGGACTAAGTTATTTTCATCTACTCAAGGGGTACGTGTAAACGGAGTATGAACTTTCTAGACCATAAATTTTGCTCAGTTTTTATTGACCAGACGTCTTTAATCGCTCCAAGCCGACTTAGAGACGGATAGTTCATAAGCTTAGCCGTTATAGAGCTCGTATTTCCAATTTTTTTTTATATTTTTCAAATCTCTCCTGGTTGAAGCTTAAAAGAATTTTCTGATTTTAATTTTATTCTTTACTCAATGTTGTACTTTCTTCAGCAAAAATATTTTTTTTAATTATATTTTTCCATAGATCTAATCCAAGTTGCCGATCACCTCTCTAAGTAGAAACTTAAGAGAATTTTCTGATTTTAATCTTGACCCATCTTTTGCTGTCTCCTGTAAAAATCTAATCTTTTTTGTCCCCTATAAGTATCTACCTCTTTATAAGCACGACTCTATAACTACACGATATTACCCAAAAAATATATAACCCATAAAGATAACGCAGTTTTTTATGAATTTTGGTTAGCCCAAAAGATACGCCTTAACTTTAAGCGGCCAAAACCGCGTGCTAACCGCCTGGCACAAAACGCAACCGCCCGCCCACAAAAGTATCTACAAACAATGCGGCGCATAAATTTCAGGTAACCCGAGCGTTACCTTAGCCCATGAAGAGTGGAAAAAGGAAAAACTCATTAGGCGCATCGCCTACTTGTACCACCAGACAATAATACGATATTGGCTAGAAAATTACGAGGCTAATAACATAAATTCAAGGGGTTTGGCTTGGCTAACCTTTGCATATTGCAGTTTTGTCAGGTTTTTATTATGCCATGTATCTATGAGATACACAAGTTCATTATCATAAACTAACGCAAAAGGCAGAGGCAGTGGCAAAGGCAGTTGTTGGCGGCTATTTAGGTTTAGGCTTATCATAAAATATGTAGCTGGGAATTATGCGTAGATCATAAACTAGCCAAATTAATTGAGTCGAAAGAGCGCGGCTCAGATGCAAAATGGCCCGAACATAAACTAAACAAATTATGCGTTTTTTTTTTGTAAGTCATGACCCGTGAATGTTGTTAATATTATTGGAAGTGGAGCGGAGTTGTTGTTGCACCTGCACAGAGCGCATTAGATGCACATTTGGTAGACAATAAAAGTATCTTGTAGATACATTTATGTGTACCCACGTGGGCTGGCGGCTACCTGAGAGCTCGCTCTAATTGAGTTTTGAGTCCGAATTGAATTGGGAGTAAATTAAACTGTCATTAGTTTACCCTTTGGCACTTTGGCGTCATCGTCATCGCCAAAAAACACTCGAACCGGAGAGCGCGACATGTGAAGTGGCGCGTTTGTTTTGCGCGTCTTTTCAGATACTTTTCTTTATTTTGTATTTTGTATCTGTCAGTTGCGGCCATAATAATTTTGTAGGTTTTATGAGTGCCGGCAAAGACAATTAGGCATTTTTTTTTTTTGGTGTTTAGTTGTAGTTGTGTGTGTGTTGTACTTGCTGCCAAGTGTGGGCATTTTTTGTTAGCGGCTTTTAACGCTTTGATGTGCGCAACTGAAAAACGCGACGAACTCGCGCGCGCCGCAACGAATCTAACGCCTTTTCAGCTCATAGATACATTGCTTTTAACTTTTCAGCTTGTTTTGTATCTATTCTTATTGTACACACACACACACACACACACACTGAAGATTTATTTTTCCATTATGATGCCGCCAAAGCATTGTGGGTGTCTTAACATGACGCGCATAAAAGCGCGGTTTTTTTCACTCTTCTATTTTTTGGTTTTGGTTTTTGTTGTTATGCTCAATAAGCCATAAGAAATTTTCAGTTTGAAACGCTTTTTAAGCGGTTCTTAAAACGAATATCTCTTAGAACCTTGTATAAGCTACGAGTTTTCAAAAAAAAAAATAAAATAGAAGGCTATAAAGTAGGTTTAAAAGTAATAGGCGGTTGGTTTTTGTGGGTTTCGATTTTGCGGTTTTGAAAAAACTTTAAATCGGTATATTTGAGGGGGCTTCGTGTAGGGGAATCTTCTCAGGGGCATTCTAAAGAGCATTCTGGCTTGAAACTGGCAAGTGCTTAGATTGAGATTTATTTCATTAAAAATTCTCAAAATCGCAAGAAATCTAAAATATAGAAAACTGACTTAAAATCTTTTAAGTTAGGCGATCAAAGTAATCAAAGTATAAATAAATAATAATATATTATTGTGCGTGCAAATACATAAGAACTTGCTTACGCCATCTAGCGCCAAAAGCTTACTAGCGCCATCTAGGGACAATAGCTTGCTAGCGACGTCTAACGGCCCTTTTGAAGGTTCTATATAATTTTAGAAGCATTTATACCTAATTTATTAAGCATGTTAGCTTAAGGCATTTATACATTCCCTTCCTGACGTATCGATCTGCTCTAGATCAGATCTCATGATCACGGAATTATTTCATAACAAGAAACTTAGATCTCTTCTCCCAAGTCGGGAGACTTGGGCTGATGGCAGCCCCTGTGCAAACCTCCAGTGGCAACAATGGCTCACGGATGGGTCCAAATCTAAACAGGGTGTAGGTCTTGGAATCGTTGGACCCAACACCAGAAACTTTACCTCAATGGGCATCTGGCCCAGCGTCTTTCAAGCGGAGATTCATGCCATAGAGATCTGCGTCCTTAGTATCCTTCTCAAGGCAACTAGGGGCGCAAACACATGAATTTTTTCAGATAGCCAAGCTGCTATTAGGGCATTGTCATCCTGGAGCATCTCCTCCAGGATGGTTAAAGAATGCCATAACTACCTCCAAAGTCCTGTCCTGGAACAAAGTCACGCTATGTTGGGTGCATGGACACCCGGGAGTGGATGGTAACACGATCGCTTACGATCTAGCACGACAGGGTGCCTCCACCCTGACTACATCTACTGCGCCGTTTTGTGGTATTGGTTGGTCCACGATCAAAACCATGATAAACAAAGGGGCCGCAGGAGGGCATAGAAGATACTGGTTCTCCCTTCCGGGGCTACCTCAAGCAAAAGTGCTTCTCAAACCTCTGGATGCAATCAAGACAAAATGTCTTGGCAGAGCGGACCTAAAGCTCCTGGGAGCTTACCTATCTGGCCACCACACTGTTGGATATCATCTACAGAAAATTGGCCTATCGGACTCTTCACAGCGCAGGCTCTGTCTAGAAGGCGAAGAAACCACCAGACATACTATCTGTGACAGCCCAGCGCTGGTAAGGGACAGGGCCTGTCACATGGAAAAGGAACGGATTAGTCCCTTCCATCTCATGATCAATACCAACGTAAAGACCTACTGCTATTCATTCGGAAAGCGGAAAGTCTTTTGCTTTAACTTAAAGGTATGGTACAAAAGACCTTTTACTTGCAGTGCTCTACCTCTTTAAGGGGAACCCTTTTGGCGGAAAAAAAAACTTAAGGCTCTTACAGCTATGGAATATATTGTTATAGTTTACCTTATATCTTTTATATATATATGTGTATATAAATCAATATTAAATACTTCTTATGTAAGACCATAGAATGCAAGGAAAGATTCCAATAAATTTTAAAGAACTCAGAGAGCAAAGATATATACTTTAAGCTTAATGCTTGCCTTACGCCATCTCTAGTGGCAACAACTTGATGGCGCCATCTAGCGGCCGGAAATATCAGACACGACATTTTTGACGTTTCTATGTATCTATATCTCATCATAAGCATTTGATACATAATTTGTTTTAAATAGGCAAGTGTTACAAGAAAAAATTTTGAAAAACTCAGAAAGCAAAAAAAAGATACTTTAAGCTTAAGGCTTGTTTGCGCCATCTAGAGACCACTATTACTAGCAAAGGTCGTTTTGACGTTTCTATCTATATACAATCAGAAATTTTTATACATAAATTATTAACATTGTGTAAGACGATTTTCCAAGTGATAAAAAAAAATTCCAAAATTTTTTGACTGGACTTAGAGAGCAATAAAAGATGCCTTAAATTTAATGAGCCTACAACCATTTAAGTTTTAAATACAAAGCCTAGTCTTAACCTAGTTCTCGTCTTCTTAATAAATATTTAAACAATTTCCATAATAACAACAAAATTTTTCAAAAAATTTAAAAGCAATAAACTTACAAACAAATATTTTTATTTCACCTGTTTCATGTTTCGGAATTTTTTAGAGCACTTTTATGGCACGCTTGGGACCAACAAATATTATAAACAATATTTTCGTTAGGCATAATTTTTTTTTATGTTTGTTATACATAAAGCAAAAACATATTTATTTTTATTGCCAATTAAATTAAAACCGGTACAAATTATAATGGGCCATTAAATAATTTGCATAAGCTTCCAATTGTGTGTGAAATTTGTTAAACAAATACGAAATTTGCAAAATATACATAAATAAAAATTTTAAAATTGCAAATAAAAACATTTAATCATATAAAACTTATGTGCAGGGACATAATGTCTTGAGTTTATGATAAGACATAAAATTAAAAATTTGATTTGTGGAATTTTTGGAAAAAATAACGACAGTAACAAATAATAAAAACTTTTGAAGCAGCAAATTAATGAAAGAAAAATAGATGCAATATAATTAAAAATAAAATTAAATTCGGCACTTAAATAAAAAACAGCTGGCTGCAATGCATTTTATAGATCAAATGGAAAATTGTGCCTTAAAAAAAGCCATAAAAAATAAAGCTAAGCAAAAGAAAAAGTTAAAAAAAATGTTTATTTTTTATATTTTTTCATATCGTTTTATTTTATTAAAGTTTATGCCTCATAGTTGTGGTTTGTTGTTGTCGGTTGCTAATGACTTGACAGTAAAGTAGCCTACACAATTTATAGCAAACTTGTCCGCCTACAATATACAGTTTATTTGATACTCTATATGAGGAGAAAGGTATCATGAGTTCCTCGAGAGGTTTGTCAGACGTGCAAGAAGTTACAATCAATCTTATATATGCCAATAGGGCTATCGTGAGTCAATACTCAATCGATGATTTTTTTCCCGATGAAAATTAATTTGTATAAGATATATATAAATTTAAGGGAGTTTTATATTAAATTTTACAACAAAAATAAGCCCCATGATATGTCAGGAGTCTTCAATAAAATTGTAGAAAATTAATTGCAATAATATTGAAGTTATTTGTAATTGATTATGAACACTAATGTGCAACAACTGATCAGCGCCATCTAGCAAAATCAGCAAACTGGCGCCATCTACCGATCAACTAGGTATTGAGAGACATTGTTTGAAAGTATTTTAATTGGCCACGAATTAAGTTTAAGGTGCAGTTTAAAGAGGATTCAGAAACAGCAGATAGTAATATTTTATGGCCATCAACTAGCTGGCGCCATCTACTGATCACACTTGATAAAAGAAAAATAATACAGATATATTGTTATTGAGTTAGGCTTTGAAAAGAATTTAGAAAGCAGATAGTACGATTTTATGGCCATCTAGCGACATCAACTAGCTAGCGCCATCTACCGACTTGTGGTCGACTTGTGTTGAACAAAAAGTAGTTATATGTATATGGACGTCGTTTTAAAGTATTTTAATTTTCTATGATTTTAGCTTAACGTACCTTGAATAGGATTTAGAACCAGCAACTAGCTAGCGCCATCTACCGACCGCACTTGACAAAAGAAAAATAATAGAGATATTGTTTTTAAATGTTTTAATTTTATATGAATATAGTTCAAGCTATATTTTGCAGAGGATTTATAATCAGCAGATAATTCTATTTTATGTTAGCTAGCGCCATCTACCGCCAACACTTTGCAATAATAGAGGATAAGTGATTAAAAATATTTAAAATTTATACAAATATAGTTATAGTTATAGCTACACTTTGAAGAGGACAAGAGCCAGCAGAAAGAACTAGTTTATGAACATCTAGCTATATCAATTCGCTACCGCCATCTACCGCCAACATTAATTATAGAGGCACATTGTTTTAGCGTTTTAATTTTATACGAATATAGTTTAAGCTACATTTTGAAGAGGATTTAGAACCAACAAATAGTACAATTTTATGGCCATTTTGCAACAAAAATAAGCTGGCGCCATCTACCGGCAGGGTAGATGGCTTTACAGTGTTTTAATTTGCTATAAATTTACCGATTACTAGAGAATTTAGAGCTAATTTATGATTGAAATTTTGATTTGATTATCCCACCTTAATCTAAAGAGCATTCGAATGGCGACGTCCTAAATTTCACTCTCTCATTTTTTATAGACATTTCCTTAAAGTTGCTTCAAGTCTTGCAATATTTGTTTGTTAAATTAAAACATTTTTGACCATATTTTTTTCTGCTAATGATACAACATGACATGGCGTCTGTCTTCATATACATATCTTGCCTTATAGACTTTTATCTCTTAATTTTTTATGCGTTTTTCATCGAACCAAAACAAAGTTTTTGAAACTGTTTAAAATTCAGCGTGTGCCAGCCTTATAAAAGCCTCAAATCTACTATATATATTGTATTCCGTACGTGCATATACCATTATTATAATTTAAACATTTTTCTTTTCTTCTTATTTTATTGCAGGCCAACGCCAATCCCGAGACTTTTGTGCGGTGCAACAAACCCAGGAATCAGCAGACCAGCCCAAGTCCGGTAAGTTTTTAGTATATCTCAATATGTTTTTTTTTATTTTTGGATTTTTGTACGATTATTTGTATTTTGTTTTTTTTTTGCGCATTTTTAATGAGACTTTTATGGGCACTTGTCATAAAAATGTGTTAAAAATGCTTTTTATGACACAAAATGAGCGTAGAGGGTCATAAAATTTAACAGAATGGTTGGCGAATACGACACGTTTTGTGAGCGTTTTCCTGGCGTTTTAATCAGACCAAAAAAAGAGTTGAATTTTATGCAGCTAAAGCTTAAAGAGATTTAGCTAGATTTGGAATTAAGCAGGCTTGTTGGGATGTAGATTGTTGATTTAATGAACAATTTTTAATGCAGTACGGATTTTTGGAAGTTTTCTGAAATACTTGCAGAGTTACAGCAAAGCTAAAAAGTCGTATAATTATATATATTATATATAGCCGGGAATCAATGTTCCTTAAAACAAAAGCATTCACATATTTTAGTCATACAAAAAAATTTCCTTTAATCTTCCACCAAAATAATTTGCAAATAATTAAAATCTGAGTCAACATTTTAGTCTAAAATAAACAGGTACATTTATTATCTTGTTGCCACTGAGATCTCCCAAAAACGGTTTCTCAAGCATCCGAAACTATAAATTAACACTGAAAAACAAAAAAAAATAAAATATATGCCAAAAAGCTAAACTAATTGAATTGATTTATGAATGTCGCACATTTAAAACAGAAAAAACTTTTAAATGTTTGAATTCTTTTTTTTCTGCCTTTTGATTAATTTGAATTTATTTAGTTACCATATTGTTGAGATCTACAATCATTTTCGCGGGGATTTTTATTTTTGGGCACTTAATTTTAAAAGTTTAAGGTGTACTTTAAGTTTATGCCGAAAAATGTCCCAATAAAATAATATTTTTTGGATAAATCCCACGACCTGAACTTTCTTCGAGTGCTTAAGAAGTTATCTACGAAGATTTGTACGAAATCTTCTCAAATTATTTGTAAGAGATAAACGCAAAATCTCGGATTACATAGGGAGAGGGATCTAGGATATATAATGAGACATGCTATATATAATGATTCTTCTTTGAGGCTCTATGCTCCACTTAGGAGTCCAGAATTCATATGATTCTTCTTGATAATGCATTTTTTTTAAATCTAAATATGTTTAAAAAATCTTTGATTCACAATGGACTGCTATATCTTCCAACTATGGATGAGATATCGTACATAGAATCCGCATTCTTTAGTTGAAGCAAATGAGAATCAGCTCGATTCATTCTTTGACTCACAAAGTGACCAGATATTTTAAAATGAAAGCTAGAAAAAAATATTTGCTCTTTCCAAGTCATATACTTTAGGTTTATTGGTTTATTATATTAATTAGAGAACATCTATTTTTATTTCTTTTAAAAATTTTAAATAAAACTTCAATATATAAGGCAAGACCCTGAAATTGATTTTTCTGAAATTTCGTCAGAATTCCAATTTTCAGGAACACAGAAAGTCGTTTGGGTTGGTTTTAAAATCTCTAGTAAGTTTATTTGAGATTGGATTTGATAAGTGTCAAAACGGAGTAAAAATTTTTTTCGAACAGTAGAACCTCATCGGAAACAATTGTCGGAAAACTAAAATCTTTCAAAGTTCATTGTCATAAAAAATTTGTACTAGAGACTTATTTAACTGGTAAGATCATAAATATTCGCATTCAAGGTATCCGAAAACTAAAATCTTTGGAAGTTCTGTGCCAACTACGGATTTTCTTGAGGTACTTACTTTACTCGTAAGAGCGTAAACATTCGAAAAGAAGTATCCGAAAAGTAAAATCTTTCAAAGTTCAGTTTCTTCAAATGATTTTACTAGATGCTACTTTCTCTAAGACCGGGAATATTCGGAAACCAGCGTCCGAAAAGTAAAAGCTTTCAAAGTTCTACGCAAACTAACAACTTTCTAGAGATACTTACTTTAATCGTAAGAGCCTAAATATTAGGAAAAAAAATGTCGGAAAACTAAAATCTTTCCAAGTTCTGCGCCATCAAAGGTTTGTACTGGAGACTTACTTTACTCGTAAGATCGTAAATATTCAGACCCCAGTGTCCGAAAACTAAAGAGTTCCAAAGTTCTGCGCCAACAACGAACTTTCTGGAGATACTTATTTAACTCGTAAGAGCGTAAATATTCGGAAACAAATGTCCCAAAACTGAAATCATTCCAACTTCTGTGTCATCAAAGGTTTGTACTATAGACCTATTTTACTGATAAGATTGTAAATATTCGTATACAAGTGCCCGAAAACTTGAAAGTTTCAAAGTTCTTCGCCAACTACGAATTTAACTGGATATACTAACTTTATGTCCGAAAACTAAAATCTTTCGAAGTTCTGTAAAGAGATTTCCAAATGAGGCGTTACCAAAATCTCTTGAATTTTCATTGTCATCCTTAGTATACGTTTTGAATGATTTTATTATTAGTATGGAGTAATATAATTTTAAAATATTGGGAAAACTTCAACTTTCCGTCATTATATGCCAAATACTTATTTCCGAAATATACTTTTTAAGGATTATCAATTTCAATCAAACGCCATCTATTTTTATGTACATCGGCTAAAATTTTTAGTTTTTTATATCAGTTTTATTTCCATAGATTTTAAGGGATCTTTCGCATAGACAGAACATCACTCATTTTTATTTATGTCTGCTAGATTTCCTCTTAAGCTCTTATCTCCACAAAATAGAAAGCCTAAAAATACCCGAACCGACGCGTCGTCTGCTGGCAATCTTCCACATCGGGATTAGAGAGTATCTTAAAGTCGTAATTTTTCGATTTTATCACCCTACTTGTTTTTTCTCTATATATATATTTTTAATGCTATCAATTTCAATGATACCACATAATTTTTTATTATTTTTCTGAGATTTTTTTTTATTTTTTATATATTTTTTTTTGTATGCTGTCTGTTTTCCTGTCACTAATTTTGCGCTGTCTTGTCGTTGAGTTGCTCGTTGTTGTTGTTGTTGTTGCTGTTGTTGCTGTTCATGATGATGTTGTTGTTGCTGTTGCCGTTGTTGTTGTTGCTGGACAGACACAGTCCACAGTGTCGCATATTTTGCCATTATTTATTTATTTATGCATAGGAAAAGAAATAGAGTTAAACATGTGGAGCGAGCCAGGCGGCAGGTGCAAGTGAGACAGCTACAGAGAGAGTGCGAGTGAGTCAGCAGTATAGAGTGCTAGAGTGCCACAGAGAGAGATGAGTACGGGGGGTACGGGTACGCGGTGCAGCAAATGCGCCATGATTTATGCCTTGGCACATTTTCTGGCTATTTTGTTGGTAATTTATTAACAAGCTTGTTAACATGGCTAGCCAGCGACTAGTCAAAGCTAGTCAGAGCTCAACTTGGCCAATATGCAGATATACCGCTATAAGCGCGTCAAGACTGAGCATGCATAGCCAAGTAGTTGGCGGTTAAAAGGTTAAAAGCCACAAAAAAAAAGCTATATAAGTATAAGCCATGTATGTAGGTATGTGTACATGTGTAGGTATAAACTGCACGGCAGCCAGTTTGGCTTTTTGGTCAGCAGGTGGCTATAATGACCACAACCAGCAACATAAACAGGAGACTCAGTCGTCGCGTCGGCTCATATATATTTATAGAAAGTCTTGCATTATGCAGCAAGACACACCAAACAAATAGTACACTGCGAAAAAATGGGAGTTGAAATAGGGAAAAGATTGGTAGGTTGAGGGTAGGAGATTTTGGATGGAACTTGAGAGGGAGTTAGGTTAAGGTGGAAGACTACATCAAGTGTGATACAATTTTCTAAGCTTTCTTGTGGAAGATTTTAATTTACAATCTTCTTCCTAGAGCCATGTTGCTTTAAGAAAGATCTTTTATTGGCCTGACAAACCCCCACTTAGACCTATAGACGATACCTATATTCAGCTTATAACTCTTTAACCTTAGATCATCATCATCTGCTAGCACTGCAACCCGGGGTGGGTTTGGGGTTCCTCTACTACCTTGTTCCATTCCCCCTCTGTCTCTGGCCAGCATATTCCAGTGACTAATACCAAGTATTCGCAAATCTTATTTAATACAGTCGATTAATCGTATTTTTGGGCGTCCTCTGTATTGTGTATAAGTTAGGTTGTACTCTAATGTCTTCTTTTGTTGGCGCCCATTGTCCATTCTCATCAAATAGCTCTTAATCGAAAAGTGGCCCCATCGACCCCACTTCAAAACCTCTAGAAAGAACTATAGATGGTCCCTCTCGGATAACTTTGCCATATCATCATTGGCTTATACCTCAGATGCCTCCTAACCCCTAAATGGCCACATCGACCCCGCTTTATACTCCATCTGGTTTTGCTTCCTCAATACTGAGTCTGTAAAAGACTTTATTTTGAGTTCAAGAGCCAGAGCACTGGGAAAAGGGGCGTGTCTAGCTAACAAGCCAACGCCCTTATTTTATAGCCTCTTTCGATCACTCCCCTGTGCAAAGCCACTTATCGTACAACTATCATTCAGGGAGAATCTGGTATGATGGTATGAATGACTTTTAAATTACCAAGTCCATCTTCTTGGATTTCTAACCATTTAAACACTCTCTTGTTGCCACCTATTTCTCGCTATACCGTCAATTACACTAAAATATGACTTTAACAAATTAAACCTTTGTAAAATCAACTGAATTTTATAAACTATATCAAATTACAAAAAAAAGCTATCAGATGCTCTATTCCATCAAGAATATAGGCTATTTACAAGGAATCTCCAATTTATTCCGTTTGAAGCTATAAATCTAAGTTCGTGGAAAGGGTTGCCGACTTCATTCAAGATGAATGTTATGCATCCAAATATTCGATTTATTCTTAAAATTGTGTTTTTAAGGTTAGGGTGATCGACTATTTTAAGGCGTCAATAATTATTTCTACTTTAATTTTTGCAATAGTTTTTATTTAAATATTCAATATTTCTCAAGCCATATGCCCCAAATACACCTTTCATAGCTTTTTATATACGTTTTAGAGATACTTAGTAGTATTTTGTAAACCAACCCCGTCTAGTGCCTTCTAGGTCTTTGAAAAGATCATCTTTAACTTAATTCGAATAGTGATTGAAATCTGTTCTCATTTTTGAAAAAACTTTGATACTTTCTTTTCAAAGCGAGTTCTTAAAAATCTATATTTTTTTCTTTAAAAATGAGATCCTAAAAATAATAGTTACATCTATAGCTTTTCTATTAGATGCCTAAGCGTTTAGACCAAACTTTCTGCCTCTATCGCTTGCTAAATTTTTTGCCAACACCTTCACAAATTTCTCTCAGTGCAGCCTCTCTATCAGTCTATTTCAACAAAAAACGCGTTTAAATATTTATACAACAGCACAAAGTGAAGAAAAAAAATACGAAAATAAAAAAACTTTTGACTGGCAGTTTTGAATGATTTGTTTGCCAAAGCGCGCGCAGTAGCCAAGTTAGCCAAGTTGGGCAAGTTGGCCAAGTGGCTGACTCTATGGCGCATCGGTCGCGGCAACGTGCAACATTTAGCTGTTTTTCAAATATTCTAAATATTTGCTAAATAATAGAGAAGACGAGGCAAGACAAGCCAGTCCCCAGTTCCAGCCAAGTCAAGGCTTGGCGTTTGTATTAGCCAAGTCCATAGCCCATCTAGTTGTATTTATAGTTGTAGTCATCGTCATCGTCAGCCAAGCATAGACAAACATTGGTCACCGTGCCCAGAAATAAGTCTCAAGGTACTCCTCCAACCCGCCCCAAAAAAAAACACACATTGCTACTGGAGGCCTAATGGGGCACTCGCTACTATTTGCGTAGTAAAGTATACCCTCTCAGCTGAGCTAGCGCGCTGCCTAGTGATAGTTAAATACACACAAACAGACATATATACATATATACTCTAGGTATATATATATACATAGGTACACCCAGCTGACAGTTCCAGTAGCCAAGCACTTGACGTGTCTTGGCAATGTCAACCAAGTCGTTGTCATCGTCATTGTCTTTTACTTCGTCATCATCATCGTAGTCAGCGTGAATACCCCTAACTTTCCTAACCATTGACAATGGCACAATGTTTAAATAGAAAAGTTTATTTGTATTCCAGTTGCTGTTGTTGTTATTGTTGTTTTAAATGTTTAATGAATTTCCTTAGCCTTTTTGATGTATGTCAACTCTAAATAAAGTCAATGAGCCGCACAATTTCCAGTTAAATATTGGTATAAAAACCCTATAAGCTGAATGCATTGGCTCAGAAAAACTAAACAAGCTTTTTTTTTTGCTATTTATTTATATTCATAAGCAATTAACTTAATTCTAACCTTTGTTCGAAATAATTTTTGTTTTTGTAAATAATAATACAAATTTACATATTTGACAAAATCATGAGAAAATTTCAGATATTTATAACAAAATGTGTTCCCAAGCTTTGCGTTTTTCGTTGAATATTTTAATAAAAGCTATAGAATGTGTATTAAGTGGAATTAAGAGTAAGTTTTGATTGGACGAGGCTTTGTAAGCTACTCTGTCTATAAGTTGAAGTTGTTTAATCGATTTTTTAGAAATTTTTTTTTTTTTTCTAATAGATTTCGTAGCTAACTGAACGATTACATAAGTTTACATGAGAAGTAAGCCTACGTTTTTAGGAAAATTTTGGAAAGAAATTTTTTTTCTTAAGACCAGTTACCGAGAATAGGGAATAGAATAGAGAATTCTTTTATTTCGAGCCTAAGATCTTTAAAATCATGTAAAATCTGTACATAGTATTATGGAACCATCTACGAAAAATGCGAAAGTTCCAATTTTACTCAATCAAATTTTTGAACAAAAAAGTGTTTACATCCGACAGTAATTAAAATAATAAACCCATCATGCATTTGTGCCTAATATCGCTTTTAATAACTTCAAGATTCTGATGTAATCGAGAGTCTCTTAGCTCCCAAATTTGAAGAAATTTGATTTTCTTAATCGAACATATCGTATGTCACCGCAAAAAGCATATCAATACCTTTCAATCTATTCGTCTCTCATGGCGATATAAACTTTTTTCACGAGACATTCATACACTGTTGGGCAAAAGTTTTCGTACACTTGAGAAATTATACGGAATTGATTAGCGAACTCGAAAAGATCTACCAGCGTGTTTTAAAATTGATCCAAAAAACTTATCGGCCCAGGATTCGTAATACACCAAGACAACGATCCAAATCACTCATCCAAGTTCGGCAAAACCTCTCTGCAAAATAAACAAAAATATAGAACGTGGAAAATCGTGGAGTGGCCGGGCCATATCCCATGAGTCTCAGTCCAATCGATTTTCTAAAGGATGAACTGGATCGTCAAGGCTAGGAAACAGTGTCTGCTTCGAAATAAACTCTCAGGATTGGTGGATATTTTGATGAGACAACATTGAGTAGTAATTTCGAAAATTCTATATGTACAAACATATTGATCGTAAAGCTTATGGCTCAGGATTCAGCCACCAGATGACGTTCCAAACTTTGGTTACTTTGCATACTCGCTCGGGCATTTTTACTTTTTTGATTCATTGTTAGGGTGCCACATCCGTTAGTCTAAACTCGATCGCACTTCTTTAGCAATGAATCGTCAAGTCAGGAAACAGCGCCGCACGAAATTCATCTGGATTGGTGGATACTTTGATGCGCTACTAGTATAATCTCTCTATATGTACAACTATAGTATCTAAAGTACGTCAGACTTTTTGAGTGCATTTCCACTTTGCACAATTGTACTGAAAAATTAACCTTTTTGCCTTATTGTTAGGGTACCTCACGTCGTTAATCGTGCACATTTGCAAGACCAAGTGAACATTCCTAAAATGTAATTCTTCTTCTTACAATCCGCTTCCTTAGCATTCATCGCAGTTTTCTTGAATACATTTTTCTTTCACAAATTCTTTCAAATCATTTACATCAAATTTATGGCCATTCCAAGCTCCAAAAATAAATTATTTTCAAAGCAATAATATTTCTTAGCTCAGTTTTCAGATCTTCAGCTTTTGGCAAACAAATTCTGAAAAATTAACATATTTGCTTCATTGTTAGGGTGCCTAACGCGTTACTCGTGCATTTTTGCAAGACCAAGTGAACACCCAAAATGCATTTTTTAGCTCAGCACTACTAACAATTCTTTTTCTTAGAATCTATCGTAGAATTTTCTTTCATTTCTTCCACAAATTCTTTCAAATCATTTTTACCCGATTTATTGCCATTCCAAGCTCTAAAAATAAATTATTTTCTCAACTACAATATTTCTTAGCTCATTCATCGTTTTCCGACTCTTCTCGTAGTTCTTCCAATAGGCAAATATATCGTATAGCCTTTGGCAAACAATAAATATTGCATTTATAAGCCATATCTCTATATATAGCCACTTTATAGTATAGTTGTCAGAATTCATTCATTCAGCCATTATTTAGCTGTAAGATAATCTAGTACTGGTTTCTGTGCTCTCTTACCAAACAAAGTTCGAATTCTTGGCTTTGTTTTGATTTATCTGTGCAACAATCTAATTTCAATTGTAAGCAAGTTTTAGCCAATTGCCACAAGTGTTGGCCATATTGATATGGTTGGCAGCTCTAAGAGACTTGCTCCAGGGGGGACTGGGTCTTACTACGTAGTGTCAGTGGCAGCCCGAAGTTGTCAACTTAATTTACAACTTACATGTGAGCTACAAGTTCCCAATGATTGAGCAAACGATAAAAAGTATTAATTTCAGAACGAGCTATGCAATTAACATAAAGTGTTGAGGACGGACATAATCTTGAATTGGGTGTTATAAAAAAAATACCTTATAAATATGCAAATGCTTGTTTAAATAGTTTAGATTATAGACATGCATATGGCATATTATGCATATATAAAGCATATAGCTTATATGCAATATTGATATACATAATAAAAAGATATTTCTTCGATTTCGATATTAAGTGCATGGCACGAGCTTCGATCGATAGATGGCGTTGACATTTGTCTGACAAATGTGCCATTTTAATGGAGCTCTGACATTTGCCTCGTTCTCGATCTCTATTGCAAAACTTAAGGCTACTACTGTTTGGAAACAGTATCTTATAGATATTAGTCAGACAAATCTTATGCCTTAGAATCTCAAACGATTTGCATAAATTAAAAATTTGTTCAAATGTCATTAAGCCATTAACGAAATAAAAACTTAAGATGTGAACATAAAATTGATAAAAATTTTATATGCATCTATATGATCTGAGCTTTTTAAGCTTAAAGTTGCTTTCAAATTGAATTGTTGTTTTGACCAAAAAAAAAAAAACATTTAACCATTTAAGAGAAATGTCAAAACAGCCAAAAAACTTTCAAGAACTTGTTCCTCGAAAAACTTCAGTTAAAATAATTTCAATAAATCGTGCTAGTTCAATAAACGTAAATTAAATGTTTGCTTGTGTCTCAATTTAGGCCTCGATACAGTGTTCGAGATAAGTGCGTGCCCCGGGGGCAACCAACAACTGACAACAACTACACAACACTTGACGTAATTATGTAGCAGCTTCTGCGCCTTCCAAAAACTTTCTTTGCTCTTGTTTTTTTTTTTTTTTTGGTTTCCATCCACTTAAAGATACCTGCTTTTTATTATGTGTACAGTATTCTTCCGAAGTCGTTTTTTCTTCCTCTCTTGCAACTGCAACTTGCCGCGGGTCTTTAAACATTTTTCGATGTTGCACAGATAAGTGCAAAAAAATGTCGACTTTGAGTGACCCTTTTTAAAAAACATTTTTATACCCCGCAAGCAGAAAGTTACCAAATGATGGGCACTTTGGATTTTCGAAAGGAATTTGTAACAAATAATGGGATTTCATTAAGTAGCAATTTTGATAAGATCGGCAGATACTTTCGACACTCTTATATAAGAGCTTGATGAAATTAAACTTCTAACATGAAACTTTTGAAAATAGCAGAAAGTTATTGATCTGAGATACTCTTCAAGATACGTTGTGTTTGTGTTCCAATCTGACTGCCTGTTGGATCTTTTTGTTTTGTTGAAAAGCTTTCTCGTTTTCCTTCCGATCAAAATTAGCTCTGTTGTCAACCACGCTTTGCGGTTTTTCTTTGAGTTTCGGTTGACCGGACAGGATTTGAGAAATGCTGATCGAAGCACATCTGGGAGTGTCCGATTGCAGTTTTCAAGTGTGTCAGATAGGAACAACTTCCCTTCCGGTGTGTTGGGCAGTGTGGTGCTGGCAGTTCTTGAAAACGCAACTCAGTTAGTTCTTTTTGGATTTCTATAGGGAAGCGGCTTATCCCTGTATCCTGTGATATCGAAATGAGTCCTGCAGTGGTCCGAGGATGAACACTGAGTAGATGCGAAATATCAAATAGGGTTACATCCATAACCTCTGCGCGGTCCCTATTGCGGAAGATGGGAAGGTTGCCCCGGTTCGCACAATAAGGTTTCCGCTCAGCACAAAGTCGAGCAAGGCCGCTCTTCTGTCATTTATGCCCGTGCTGCCCCAAATAGGAGTGATGGGCATTGGCATCACAGCCTAGGATTAAATTGTCGCCCTCCTTCTGCACAAACCAAACGAGCGCCCTGATTTTTTTTCCGAGTGGGGGTATCTTCTCCTCGTAGGGGAGATAGGCTGATGCAAGCTATGTGTTTCTCCTGTTCCTTGATTTGAGCATCGCCACCGTGAGGTTCTTGTCGCTGTTACAAGCGAAAGAAAAGAGCATTAAGCCCAGCCCCTACCACGATAGATGTTCCTGCGCTTGCCTACGTTTCTGGTAAAGAGGAGATTATATCCGCGAGCTCCAAGGCGACGAACGCATTCACATAGGATCCAGGGTTTATCATCAGAGTACGGTTATCTCACGTTCTTAATCTATATTCGGGATCCATAGGAGATCCAGAACTTTGAGGCTCAGAAATAATATCAAAAACTAGGTATCGCACTCCCTCGAATTATAAATTCATGCAGGCTGTTTTTTATAGAAAGTTCAGCTAGGAACACATTCGCATCTTATTTTTCGTGCTTCATCAGCCCATAGTTCTTCCCAAGGCGTCATATACCTTCTAATGAAACCCTTCGCAGGAAATATATTCAAATATGACTGAATCGATTAAGCAATTTACATATTCGGAAACACTTGTTAGGCCAAATTTCAAAGAAGTCCACCATCATACGCAAGTAACTCACTTCGCCGCCACACTGAGCAAAATTATTTACCGAGGAAAAAACAGGTCGTTCTAGAAACCTTCATAGTCATAACGCCATCTACATGATGTTACAGTAGCTTCTAGTCCAGATTTCTCCGACTTGGCTTTCTTTATATAAGAAGTCTACCGTCATACTCCAGCAACCTACTCCTCCGATTTTTTCGTTTATTTACTAAGAAAAAAAGTCGTTCAAGAAACCTTCATAGTTCACTTTACAGAGTACCTTCTAGTCCAGAACACTCTAACCTAACTTCCTTTATATATACATATTCATTTTCGTTTTTTTGGCCAAAATTAAATGCAAATGCGCATGTTACCTGCCCCGGTCAAAGAGTGTTATCGTTTTTGGTGTTGGCCCGTTTATCAAAAATCTATCAAAAGAAAAATTTGCAAATGGTTAGCAGAGAGCTGCTTTCAGCCGTTTTGGCCGGTCTCAGAACCTGGTTGGACTTTGGGCTATTAAGCCATAAAATGCATGCAAATGAAGGCGTTGAAATGCATATAAAGAGGTTCCCAAAAAATGTGTCGAGGGCGATATGGAGAGTGACGTAGAGCGGACAGAGACGAAGCAGAGGCGTAGCCGCGGCTTAAAGGGCGCAAAAACTAACGCGCTTGAGGAGTTAGTTAGTTGGTTATGAGACAGGGTATCCAGGGGGGAACAAGTAATATGAGGGTGGCAGCTGTTGGTCATTTGAATGGATAAAATGAGTAAAATGAATAAATGACTGACTGACTGACTGACCCAGTGGCAATTAATTATGCTAGGCATATGTTTATTTACTTAATTTACTTAATGACACACAGGCACATTTAGCTATTGTAAAAGTAGAGCACAAAAATTGTATCTGTAAGATACCAACTATGAGTAGCTGACTGAGTTCCAAGCGCGCATTTTGTATGTGAGGTCATCAGCGCTAGGCTGATCCCCCTCTCTCTAGATCTTCCACTCCCTGACTATGTTTGTATGCGTCTAATAAATAACATTATTAATTACCACTGCAATTAACTATAAGTACAAACACACGCATAGGAAAACAACGCATACAAACAAGCAGATATATATTAAGCGCCACCAGAGGCGGACTAAGGCATGTAAGGAGTCTAAGGGCCAGGGGGCATAATCCACGATATAAAGCGATTTTGAATAGAAATTATTTTAAGTAAATATAACATTGTGAATAATTAAACTTTCGCAACTACGATTCTTTTCATCATTTCAATTTGCAAACATTATGATATCGAAATCGGTTTCTCGAAGTTTATCACTCTCTTTGCTGAAAAGAAGTGATGAAAAAGTCGATCCAAACTAAAACTCAAATGTAAGAATGAGGAAGAAGTTTTTTTAAGGGTATTTTAAGTTGCGAAAAGTCAATCTCAAATAAATTTTTTAAAAAGAATGAAGACAAAAGAAACACGTGAAAGTCTGCTAAAAAGTGTTTTTAAGGCCATTATTATATTTTCGTCTCTGAAAAAGGAATATATTCTGAAACTTTACAAACCTAATTTTTGTTTATAAAACTAATTTTTTTCATGATTTGTAACTTTCAAGAAATTTAATCGAAATCCAATTGAAAATTTTGTTCCACTGTAGATTCGTTTTTTTTTTTTTCATAATTTTGAACTTTCGAGACATTTAATCGAAATTTTATTCCTCATTTTTAACTTTAAAGTAAGTTAATTGGAATCAAATTGAAGATTTTCTTCCATTCTAGATTTCTTTTTTTTTTTTTGTTCCCACTATTGCAAAAACCATTTTCTCGCTTCAGATCGATAATAGAAGTCTTTTAAAAGAATAAAGAAGGAGACTACAGTATAAGTAAAGATTTTTTTTGGCTGGAATGAGAATTAAATTCTGTAATTTTTCTAACACCGTTTTTCTTCATAAAACTTTTTTGACCATTCAAAATTTCCCTCAACTATCTGCCGCACCAGCGCCTTGACCCTGACGGCGCCTTCTCAAGTCCGCTCCTGACCACCCCATTAAGCTAAAGCCAAGTCGAGTCGAGTCTATTTCATTGGGATTCAAGTAGCTACAGTTTCGACCCTAGAAATTTATTTAGCACACATTTATGGTTATATACACATACATACATATATATATTAATAAGTGCAATTGTGTGTGTGTGTGTGTGTGTGTGTGACAGGCCACACTTGGTTATAAGTTATACATTTCTGTGCACTTTGTGACCCAATTTGAATATTTCCATCGCTTTTTTTCTATTTTCATTTGGTTTTTCTATTTATTCATATTTTCCCTCTCTTCTACAGTTATTAAAATGAATTTTTACATATGGCTTTGACTCGTTGTTGTTGTTGTTGTAGTTGTTGCTTTTGTTTTTGTTTATGGCTCATTTTGTCTTATTGAGTGATATATTGATGCATTAATCTTAGTTTATGTTTATGGCAGAGCGCAATGTGATATGTAAAAAAAAAAATAAAAAACATAAAACCCAAAAGCAACAACAATACATACAAACCATAAAGATCACAGATATAAACTATATAGACGATTTATGTGAGCAGCTTTTATTTAAAAAAATATCTGCATACATAAAAAATAACTTTTTACAACGCTTTTCATTGTGAGCTTATGTAAAAAAAAAATAAAATATTAAATCTGAAAATTTCCAATTGTATATCGATAGTTCAGTTGACTTACAATTCTGCCTTTTTATGGCATCTTTAGAGAGCTGAAATTTATAACTTTGTAGGACATGCAAAGTTGGGTAAGATTTTATAGCGCTTTTAGTAGCTTTGTAGTTCCTATAACAAATGGCTTCCCAAGCATCAAATAATTCTTTAAAAATTTGCAGCTTAGAAAGCATTCCAACAAAGTAGACAATTTTTGAAGTGCAGTAGTTTTTTTATTTATATCTTATAAATCTTTCTTAAATGGTTAAAAGTAATTGACAAACGCGACTTTTGACTTCAAAGCCAACTTCAGCACTTCTTAATGCATTCTTAGAAAAGTTAAAAAGTTTTCAACAGATTACTTAGATTACCTTCTTTCACTTACCGAGTAGTTCTAGTAACTTCTTAGTATCACCTATGAATATGCAAATTTTCGCTTTTGCAGAAGTGCTTTCATCTTCACATCGAAAATCGTCCATTTAATCGTCACCTTTCTAGCCAGCTCCATAAGTTGGGGCTTGTACGAAAATCCGCATTGATAAAACCCGGTAATCAAAACATTCAGAGCTCTAAAACTATTCTCCTTTAAGAAAACTATAGTTCTAAAGCCTTTATGATTAGTTTCTATGGCCCTTTGAAACTACGACTTCTTTGCCCTCTAAAAACCCAACAAATATACTCTCAATACAAAAACGTCTCTGACCCGATTTACTGCAAAACAGGAGCTTGACGAGGCAGTTCCTCCAAGTTCTATTTTTGTGGACATATCGCTAGCCAGAAAGTCAGTAATTTTTTTTCACCCCCTTTGATACTCCTCTCTGGATGCTTAAAGCCTTTACAAGAGCCTTCCCTTTGAGTATTTCTTTCAGTAATCGTGATTTTTTGTTCCATCCTATGTTTGGCCTGACCACTACTTAAGACCAGTGGTGGGGCAGCCACCTAGCGCAAAGTGGGAGTGACATCCCTTGGTCGATGGGGCTACAATCAAAGCTCCCAGGGAAAAGAGCGCATCTTTTAATAAAGATAAAGCGAAGTCTGATCTTGCACATTAACCCTGATTGAATTTTTAGGATGGAACTACCGATTCGTTGACCTCTTCCGAACTATGCTACTTGCCTTAGAGAGTTTCGCTAAGCCTCATTAACAACTCCGAAGACTTATCGTTTGAAAAGTTCTCGTAAACCTTTCTGTAATAAAAAAACCAATCATCACATATCCCTAACCTTGATTTACAGCTGATCCATACAGAATGACATGCGTGTATCTACGTAAGGTGAGACTATTCTCCATCTTTCTACTAAGAACCTAGGATTAACTATGAACGATGACGAGGATATTCAAATAGTTGGTTCTATCAAGCGAAAAGTTATCAATGCTCTTGGATCCGCCCAAAAGTTGGGAACTTAGATTAACAGACTTTTGCGAGCTCTGATATAGAGTATATGTACACAATTCAATGTGAAATGCCTCTCCCAAGAACAAACCCTGAAAGTTGACCGCCACCTAACTCTTAAAGCGCCACCTAGTGCGTCCATCTGTATAAAAGACTATATTTAATCTTTACATGTTTCTATTAAGAGCCTTAATGATGTCGATGACATTCAAATATTTTGTTCTATCAAGCGAAAAATATCAAAGCTCCTGCAATAAAGCAGGGCTATAGGCAGTGGCGGATCCACGGGGAGTTTTCGAGTTTAGACCAGCCCTCAAAGTGGAAAAAATTGGTTGACAGTTTTTTTGCGAGCTCTGACACATCCTATGTATCTAAGTGAGAAACCTCTCCTTAGACTAAATCCTGTATCCGCTCTGGTTCTAGGGCTAATGCGAACCAAGTTTCAGAGAAAAGAACCTATTAGAATTTGAGGTTCTTCTCGTTTTATCAAAGACTACTTCGTTCGAGGAAACCATAGACTCTCTGATCTCTTCAGCGACATTGACGTAGATCTGTGTTAGAGTGGGAGTGAGAGTTATCCCACATAGCGTAGAAAGTGTGACCGTGGCTATTACTTACATCAGGCAATGATTCGGTTGGTAGGTTAAGACGGAAGATGGAACTTAGCTTCCCAACTCACTTAGGCCAAGAATAGGTCCTTAGTTTAATCGATAATGGACGTAAGTAATAAGGATATAGAATAGACAGGAAAAATTAGAGAAATAGGAAGAGTGGAAAGGCAGGACCATGCTTAACGAACCCACAACCTCTGGGATGATAGCATAGTGATAGTGATTCGGTTGGTAGGTTAAGACGGAAGATGGAACTTAGCTTCCCAACTCACTTAGGCCAAGAATAGGTCCTTAGTGAAATCGATAATGGACGTAAGTAATAAGGATATAGAATAGACAGGAAAAATTAGAGAAATAGGAAGAGTGGAAAGGCAGGACCATGCTTAACGAACCCACAACCTCTGGGATGATAGTATAGTGCACTGTCGCTATCAAACATTCAATTCAAGGCATAAAGTCTAGTCTGCAGTCTAGTGTAGAGCCTTAGTTAACCCCCCATAATTTGCATAGAAATAGAACTAACCGACTTTCAGCTTAACTATTTACAGCATGTTGCATAATTATAGGCAACATAGAGAGTCGCTTTTAAGCTCCTGTTACAGACATTCTCGAGCAACTTAAATACCCTCATCAACTGTCAGACCACCCTAACCTAACCACAACAAAACTTTAAGTTCCCGCCAAATTACAAGGCAAAAATTTAACGAAATTTTGGCTACTTAGTCGCAGTGTTTGTATGCGTGTGTATCTGTGTGTGGCTGTATGTGACAGCATTTAATCTTTATTAATTACAGTGGAATAATAAGGAGCACACACACACACGCACACTTGCTGCATAGTTTGGCAAAGTTGCCAGAGTATATAGGTATATGTACATCTACATATGTATCTCATATAGTGGGGCCCAACTGATTAATGCCACAGCCAACGAGCAAACATGACGCAACAACAACAACAAGAACAACATCCACATTAGAGCCAACTTTTAGTCATTTTGTTGGTGTTCTTGTTTTTGCAGGAATTTTAGCTGTGTGCTAAAGGTTTTGGCTTTTGCCACACAGTTCTCGTTCTCTGTGTAGAATCAACCTCGAAGTCGACTCGAGTGTTGCACGCTGCAGGGCAGGGCGTAGTTCTTGCAACTGGGATCATCGGAGGGGAGGGCTGAGCTCCAAGGGGGATCACAGAATTAGTACGCAGCAATGTTGTTGGCATTTTGGCATGTGCATTAATCTATGTTGGCGTCAACAAATGCCTCGCACATGCGAAAAACTTGTACACTGAGGGAAATTGGCAGGGAGGGGGTTAGAAATTGTGAAAATGTTGAAATGGCAAAATGCAGTCAAACGAAATGATATAGGGACAACGACAACGACGACGTCGACGACTATGACTAGGGTCTATTGATAGAGATATATACAGACTATACTACACTTGGCTGCAGCTGCCCGAAACAAGCGAGCTAAGAGAACAGCCTCTCCTAATGCTAATAAAAGCCGGAATAAAAAAACAGAAACCGAAAACGAAAACCATTTGATCCTTTGCGACCTCGACCTTTTAGGCGCAAAGGGCCCAACCAGCGAGCTAGACCAAAGCAACGGTCGCTAATTACGCCTCTATTTTGGGTTAATCAGCATTGACCCTCCGAACATTGTGTTAACAACGCGCAAAAGGTCAGTCGAGCCGGCGCGGCGCACGCATACAAAACATGTAAATTAAGTTGGCATGGCTGCGTTTTGGATGTTGTTGTTGTTGTTGTCGTCATCGGGGTGCCTAAGCCGCCGCAGCAGCAGCAGCAGCAACGTCAGCGGCAGCAACAACAGCAGCTGGGATTAGATAAGAGCGCCAAGTGTCAGAAACGTTGATAAAGCGACAGACTGACAGTTGCCCATAATGCCAAGGCGGTTTATTTAAAAAAAAAAAAAATAAAAAATACGAAATATATATTTATGTGTGTCTGTGTGTGTATCTGTGTGCATGCACTTTTATACCCTCTATAAAAAGAGGGTTAGTAAGCTCTATGTAAATTTATGTAATGGCTAGATAAAGGATTCAAGAACAGGATTTTGCTTCGTAGACAAACTGGTTTTAATAGGCGCTGTGGATAAAGTGGAAATATTGTATGAAATATGAAAGATACGTACTATACTACTGTATCTAAAAAGTGAGATCAATGTTTTGCTAAGAACATTACATTAGAGTCTACTACGTATCCAGATCGCATCTGGACTCTTAGTAAGTGACACTGCTCATGCCGCACTTATATATTGCTCTAGATCAGATCTTATGATCACGGAAATATTTTATAACAAGAAATATAGATCTCTTCTTCCAAGTAGGGAGACTTGGGATGATGACAGCCCCTGTGGAAATCTCCGGTGGCACCAGTGGTTCACGGTTGGGTTCAAAACTGAGCAGGGTAAAGGTGTTGGAGTCGTTGAACCCAACACCAGAATCTCTACCACAATAAGCCTCTGGCCCAGCGTCTTTCAAACGGAGATTCATGCCATAGAGATCTACGCCCTTAGTATCCTTCTCAAGGGAACTAGGGGAGCAAATAACTGCATTTATTCAGATAGCCAAGCTGCTATTAGGGCATTATCATCCTGGAGCATCTCCTCCGCGATGGTTAAAGAATGCCACCAAACCCTGTCCGCCCAAAACAAAGTCGCGCTATGTTGGGTACTTGGGCACTCAGGAGTGGATGGTAACACGATCGCTGAAGATCTAGCACGACAGGGTGCCTCCACTCTGACTACATCTCCTGCGCCGTTTTGCGGTATTGGTTGGTCCACAATTAAAACCATAATTAACAATTGGGCTGCAGGAGAATATACGAGATACTGGTTCTCCTTACCGGGGCTTCGTCAGAGTGGACTTAAAATTCCTGGTACCATACCTACCTGGCCACTACCAGAATTTTCTACAGAAAATTGGCCTATCGGACTCTTCAGAGTGGAGACTCTGTCTAGAAGACGTTAAAACCACTAGACATATTCTCTGTGCCTGCTCAGCACTGGTATGGGACAGAGCCTGTCACATGGGAAAGGAACGGATTAGTCCATTCCATCTTATTCATGCGGAAAGCGGAATAGCTCGCGTCGATTCACTTTTCATCTCTTTAATATAATCAAAGCTGTATCACCGGAGTGGTCTTTTGAGTTTAGGGCATAGCCAGAAGTCACACGGTGCTAAATCTGTTCAATACAGAGATTTTGAAGCAATAGAAGTTTCGATCTGAGGAAAAAATCTCACAGAATCAATGCAATCTTTTTCATTTTAATGTCACTAATGTTTATGCTAGAACAAATTACAACTGGAATAAATTTGATCAAGAACTATTTCTTATAGCTCCCAGATAAAAGTTGAGCCTATGTTTTCTGTTTCTTATCCTTGCGTGACTGACCCATGGTAGGCAGATAGTTTATTAAGAACTTGCCAATCTATAGAGCATCTCCAAGTCGGTTTTATTTTCAACTATAGCCTCACTTCATTTCTATTCTATGCAAATGTGTTTAACAGTCTCTGCAAATATTTGTTAATACTATTTAGTTAAATTGCGGCAGTTTGCATATTTGCACTTGAGCTTAAAAAAATTCAATGCAAATGATTGAGTCCTGCTCTCTCCCGGAGAGAGTCTGCTCGCAAGGACCTACACTGGAAAACAATTAAATATGCGCATAACTGTTGATAATCATCAAATCAATATGCTGACAATTTTCTCACGCATAAACAGACACATTTACAAGAGATAGCGATAGAAACCAACAACAACGACAAAATTCAAATGAGTTGGCAGTTGGAAGCGCATCCTGAAAAGCAGCCGCGGCAGGACAATGACAAATTCAAATCCAAGGGTTGCTCGAGCGTCTGAAGTCAATGGTTAAACGAGGCACAACAATTTTGACAGTGCATAGAATTTTAACTAAGATGACGGCTGCAAGAGTTGCCTCAGACCCTTGAAAAAAAAAGGATTTGTAATTTGAATGTTAAATAGCAGCCCAAGGAATTCGCTGCTGTAAATTTTATTTACTGCTGAATTAATTTCTACTTTTCTTTACGGTTTCTTTGATTTCCAAAAATAAAAAATGAACTAAAGAAAAGAAAAGTAAGAAAAGGTTTCGGGGCTGGGCTGATCAAGCGTAGCAAAAGCCAAGCAAGCTATTTGCTTAGGTTACGAAAATCTATTAAAAAGAAATTTCTTTTAAAGCATTTTGTTGGGGTTTTTTTTTATCGAAAAAGTTCTTTGTACGCAGCAATTGACAATCAGTCAGTGAGTCAGTCAGTGAGACGTATGTAAATGGCCTTATAAACAGGGGCTAGGCACAAAAGGGTGTGACCCAAAAAGCGATTTTGAGTTATGACGCGGAATTCAGGGTTAAAGCCAGCTGCTTTTTAATGCATTTGCTACTCAGATTTCAATAAATGTTGTCCAGCTCTTGAAAGTGTTTTTTTGGGTGCCTTCTGCGAGAACTTGTGGGAAAATTGAAAGTGATAGAAGATGTTAGAAGGAAAACGATAAGCTGAATGAAAAATCAAAAAATTAAATCTCAATTCGCCTGATCTCTCAAGATGTACCACTAAACAATTTTACTTCAGATTAGAAACAAATTGTACAGAATATTTGCAGATCTGGATAGTTCTGTTCAACTTGGTCTACTTAGAACGGAGCTATACAATACTATAATCCGGTTCATACAGGTTTTGGGGTAAATAATAAAACTGGGTAATGCACACATCACATCGTTATCCGGAGCATCTACTGTGCTACCTATCTAGCCCTAGAGCTCCTCAACTAGCTCAATATCTGCATCTTAAGCATTGTTTAATTGAGATGGGTCTAGTCGAGTGACGTCATACATCGACACTCTATGACCCACGAGGAAGGATGTCCCACTTCTGAAAAGGGATGTCCCTCCTCAATTTCACAAAACCTTCATGTGTTTGAGTTCACGACTCCAATCGTACTCAGATGATTTCACGAGTCTGCAATTTCCCGTCAGCAACCCAGTTGAGTATCCCATAGGGAATTCTGATCTATTTGGGATATTTTCTGGAACCTAAATAAGTTATTGGAGCCGAGAAGTTGCTTAGTTCAGTCCGTTTCTACGTCTATAACCTTTTCTCTTCTCTTAGCATATGTCTAGATAAGGTTCAGGCTCTAATAGTTCATCAGCTGCATTGTTTCTGGGAAAATTCTTGTGTCCCGGAATCCAGCTAAGAATTTATTTAAGACTTAAGATTTTAAAGACATTTTCAGACAACTTTTTAATTTCAAATCAATTATAAAATTCAATTCCGTCTGAAATCTGTCAATTCTTTTAAAAACTGTCACTTTTAGTTCTCTCTACAGTATTTCGGATAAGACCATGGACTGTTTTGAAGTTTCTTTCAACGTTCTTTTAAAAAAGGATTTCCTTTCTTTACTTCTATAGACAACTATCCTAAAAGCTTTTATAACGTACTTTCAATGCTCTCAATGATATTTATAAAAATTAAAGATTGGAAGATTGTTCTGTTTTTCCTTCTACTCTTTCAATTCTCTCGACCATATTTCTATTAAGTTTGTGGACTGTTTTGACGTTTCTTTAAAAGTTCTTTCCAAAGTTCTTTTCAAGGTCGCAAAATGTTAGGAAACACGAAAATATTGAGCTTGCCGTGGGTCACCCTACCGGGACGTTCCTCTTTATTTCTATAGAAAATTCTCCTTAAAGCTTGCATAATGCACTTTTAATTCTCTCTATGGTATTTCTAAGTTCATGAACTGTTCTGAGGATTCTTTCAAAGAAAACACAAACCTATTAGGCTTTGCATGGGTCACCCCATAAGAACGTTCCCTGTAAACTCCTCAACCAGATTTGCTGAAACTTCCACAAATTGCCAATTATCTGAGATTTTATAATTAAGCCCTCCTCTCTATTGCCAAACCAATTAACGCCTTTAAAAGCATTTAATCCCTCGACTTTCATTCAATATGCACAACAGAAAATGCAATGTCAGCATTTTGTATCTCTTTGTCGTCATCAATATGGCAATAATATTGCAAAAGTGACATCGATATGTGCCATTTGATTTGCATAAATTTGCAGACAGCTCAGGCAACAAGAGCCCTCTCTGATAATGACGACGACGACGGACTACGATGATGATGATGACGTAGACAAGCCCAAACAAGGCACAGAGGACACAATTTGCACCCTGCGCAGAAAATAAAACTAGCAAAATATTGACAGGCAGAAACCAAACAGAAACCAGGAACTCTCTTTGTCTCTAACCCTGCCAGGACATGTTTTGTTTCGCTTGCACTGCTTACACTGCTTGCCATATTAGCAGTCTCTCCTTCTAGCACACATGCAATGTTTGTATTTTTTGCAAATTCATCGATAATTGGCAATTTGAAATGGCAACAAAGCAGCGACTTTTACTTAGGGGTTAGACCCCTTTATAAGACTGACTCGCTGACGGACTGACTGACTGCCTGACGACTTTCGGGTTTTACACAAACACTTTGTGTCGAAATCGACTTTTGGCACTTTAGCCTTTTGTGAATGTCAAGGGCATGGTGCAGTTTATTTTTTCGGGGGATTTTTTTTTTTTTGCAAACTTCATTATAACTTAATGATCTTTTAATTGCATTGTTGATAAATACAAACAACAAGTTAATTAATTTGCTTGCTATTTATAATACATTGAGAGTATATTTTGATCAATCAGTCAAAATCAATCAATGCCATTTGGCTACCGGCAGCAAAGCGAAAACTTGTTGATGGCCATCAAATTTTGGCTTAGAGCCTTTGGCTAAAAACCTCAAAACATAGAAACAACCACAAAAAAAATACCAAAAATCCATTTCATTGTCTGCACGGTGGCAGCAATTAGTGTCAGCCATTTAATTGCCAACAACAAAAGAGCACAAAGAGTAAAAAAAAACAACAAACTTTTGAAATGATTAAAACTGCATTAAAAACAGAGAAAAAAACATCGTCCGATCATGCAAACCATAAACTAAAAACCGGACTTCGAGCTTCCTATAAAAAAAGACAAAGAGCTCGAAAAAAAGAGAAAAAAAAAAGATACCAACCAACGACATGGCGATAAATCTTTTATAATTGTTTTTCAACACGAATGCAAAAGCGTTGAATAAAAGAAAAGAAAATCTTTACCTTCAAATATTACACCATAAATTTGAAAGCTATCTGTTTGAGAATTTCACAGTATTTATGTTATATCTGGAATTTATGGACACATATTATGGGTAGTATATTCCCAATATCAGACAAAACCCAAGCTGAAATGTGGCTAAGCTTTTAGCATAGCTATCTATAACTATAGATCTACCATAACAATGAAAACAAAAAGTACATCAATTTATATTCACACCTATGTTTTGGATACACTTTAATGCATGAAAGGGGTATATTGGTTTTGAGGCAGAGTTTGTGAAATCGGAAAAAGCAGAAGATTACGAAAACAACTGGAAATATTTGCTAAGACTCTTTCAGTGCATAATCTTCGTTTTAATTTTTCTTTCTCTTGGAGTGTATTTGTCTCTCATTTTATGGCATCACAGAGCTCTACCTTGTCTGGAGAGCTTTGGAAACTATTTCGCTTCAAATATCAGTACAATATTAGGTAGGCTTAGTTTTTGACGAATAGCTTCTCTTGGATTTCATTTTACTTAGTCTAGGTTAATCGGGATCTCTCAGAGAACTGAAATTTGCTATGGACAAGTCTAAACAAATTAGCCACCAGACCATTATTAGCGATTACTAAAATGATGGCTACAAAATGATAAAAATTATTGAAAATAAATTATTTTCCTCAGACGTGCTATTTTTTCAAAAGTCCCTTTTAAGAATGATTTTGTTGGGCAAAAAGGCAGAAGTGCCAGACTTAAAAAAATATTACCAACAACAATCATCTTTTTAAAAGTGTCATTAAGTATGGTAGATGGAGAAGGGTCTGGTCGGGAAGAAAAGCTTACTTTTTAGAATTAGTTGAAGGCAAATCTGGGTTTTTGCCTAAGAAAATTAATCGTGATTTTTTTAAACATAAAACCATTCTAAGCGTTTATAAAGTTGATAAATCCAATCTAGTAACAATTATGGAACAATTGAGATATGTTTAAATACTTCAAGCAATCTTTCAATAAAGCAATTTCCTAAGAAATAGGTGTCACTATTAAATACTTTGTTGGGCAAAAATGCAGAAGTGCCTGACTAACAATTAGGGCAACAGTAATAGGCGACTTACAAGTGTCATAAGGCGTCATATAATACAGTTTTGGACAGATGGAAACTACTTTATTTAGACAAGATCGTCCAAAAATTTAGCATGTTTAGCATTAGTTGTTGGAAATCTGCGTTTCTGCCCAAGGATATGAATATTAAAGTCACTAATAAGAATGGTTATTCTGTCAGGCAAATATGTATAATTTTTTCACGAGTTATTTGTTGTTTGGCAAACCTGCATTACTGCCCAAGCTTATGAGCATTAGTAGTTCCTGCTAATAATGAAGAAGAAGGCAGAAGCTCCGGAACAACAGATGTTTACAAGAGGTATATGTTGGCACCTTCTATATTACAGATTTGGGAGGATGTATACTACTTTTCGTAGATAGGTTTTTCGTTCGGGCAGAAATGCATAATTTTTTTTGAATTATATGTTTTTGAGCAAATCTACCTTTCTGCCCAAGAAAAGGAACATAGGCAGAACATAGAAGTATCAGATCAAGAGCTGTTCACAAATGTCATAAGACGAGGTGAATGTTGGCTCCTTCTATAACACAGTTTTGGGCGAATGGGAGCTTCTTATGGTAAACAAGGGATCGGTCGGTCAAGAATCTTGAACTTTTTTCGAATTATTTTTTTTCGAGCAAATCTGCATTACTGCTCGAGAATGTGGACATTAGTGTTATATTTTAAGAATGATTAGTCTGTCGGGCACAAATGCAGAAGTGCCTGATCTACAACTGCTTGCAAGTGTCATGAGGCGTGGTTGATGTTGGCACCTTCTGTCGGAAAGAAATGCTAATTTTTTTTTAGAATACGTTATTGTTGGGTAAATCTGCACTATTGCTTAAGAATAGTACTTCCTTGTTGGCGTTGATCTGCTTCCCTCTTGTTTATGCCGCCCATAAGGTCGTATTTCCAAAAATTAAATTTAGTTTTACTAAGACTAGTCTTTAAGCCCACATTTAACTTGCCTTATGAGTCTTATGCCATCTTAAGAGATAAATTTAGAAAAGGAAAAATTTTCGTAAATTTTGCTAAAAAAATTTATAAAGGGAAATAACAGCTTCTTAAAGACTTTTTCGTGGAGTCCATAAATAGATCTCCATTGTTCCGAATTGGAACATAGGGTCTATTGAAGTCTCAATAATCCAAGAGTATTTTATTATTAACTCATACCACACTAATTCTTCTGTTTATAATTCACAATTTTTCCAATTTCATCAAACTCATTGAAGAGTATCCCGCAGTCCCCAACGTTAAGCTCCACAAAGCTCATCGCTTACATTGAGACTTTACTATCGGTGGTAATATACGAACCCAACCAACTGTGATTCCAATTTCCTCTCTTTCGATTTTTGTGGTCTAAACCTAACATGGCAAAGCGATAAATTAATAGCCCACGTCTGCTTGGCAAATGAAATCGATTTGTCTAGTATTTGATAGTTTTTTGTATTTCGTTTATTTTTTTCGTTTTTGTCGGTTTTGTTTTTTTCTATAGAGCTCTTTCTTTCTCTTTTCAAAAAGTTTGTTTTGTAAAGTGCTAAAGATTACTTAGAGCCATGATAGATAGACATATGACTTTATATAAGTAGTGGGCAGATTGTATCTATATATACAGTCTGTATATAATGTGCAGGTTTGTTGCTAGGCGCTCATTTGTTAGATGAAACTTTGGCAAAGTTTTTAAGCCTTTAAATGTTGGGCTATTTATGTAGTTTTTATTTTATAAAATGTTAAATATTTATATAATAATGCTCTGCTTTTTACTTTACAGCCGAACTGACTCGCAATAATGTATTCCTCTTTTGAGATCCCCCAAAAAGGTAAGTAAAGAGCCATTGTGCAATGAAAGTTTTTCAAAGTTATGGCCATAGTCAAACTGCAAGCCAAGATTGAGCAACTTTTACTTAAAACTTTACTACAGGGTTTGGGTTTTATTTCTGTTTCGTTTATACGGCAAAAACTCTTTCAACTTTTTTGACAGCTGCTGTCAAATGTTGAAAGGCAGCCAGTCAGTCCGAGTCTCGGTCGAGCCATACAGCATAGAAATCTAGAAACAAGTCGTATAAAGTATAAAGTACTCTATACATAAAGCCCTGGCCTAATGTTGTGCCTCCTAAGCAGCGCATTCCCATATCGCAAACATCTCTATACACTCCATATACACTCTATACACACACATGACTCTATAGCCTCATTCCTTAACTCTAACCAAGTTTTCAAAATGAAACCAAACGAGACAAAAACAAAAAAAAAAAAACCAAAAACGAAAAAAAATAAAACAATGAAAACATTTTATAGTTTTCATGCACGAAGTCCACGAAATGAAAAATTCTACAATTTAAACTGACATTTAAATTGATAGTTCAAGAGATGCACACGACAGATACGAGAGGAGACCAGAAAAATGAAAAAAAATATATATGTGTATAAAATGATGGCTTAAGCTAAGTTCGGCTAGTCGCTGTTTGTATACTCTGCTTTTTGAGGGTAAGGGAAATATTTTTTGTGTCATTTTGAGAAATGTTATTTTGTAAATATTTTTGGATAAGTTATTTTTCACACATTTATGTGTTCCATTTATAGAGTAGAAGACTTTTTTCAACGAATCTCTGAACTGATTTTCTTTATGCAGAGTGTCGCCGCTAGATAGCGCCACTAACTTTAACTCGTACTTTATATTTGTAATTTTTCTACAAGCAAAGAGATGCGACTTGTTGGTTTCTCTAAAAGAAGTCCTGATACAAGTTTTCAACTCAATTACTGGACAGATTTTCTTTACGAAGACTTACCGCTAATGCTTCTATAAAAAAAGAGATACGACAAATCTTCTTGGTTTCTCTAATAGAAGTCCCAGTACAAATTTTCAACTCATTCACTAGGCCGATTTTCTATATGGATATTCTTACCCCTAGAGGGCGCCACTAAGTTTAACTCTTAGTTTATATTGTAATGCTTCTACAAGCAAAGTATTGAATATAATCCCAATTTTCTTGGATTCTCTAAAAGAAGTCCTAGTTTGTAATTCAATCACAGAACTGGTATGCCTTAGAAACAGTGTCAACGATAGGGGGCGCCACTAAGAAAAGAAGCAAAAGGCTTAAAGCAAATGAATTTGTCCGAAGTTTAAAATATTTGCAGCGCAAAGTGAAGCCGAAATTTAAAATATTTTAACAAATTGTTGATCCAATTTAATATTACTCAAAAAAAAATTGAAAATAGAGAAAGAAATGGGATTGTGGTTTTAGCCTAGACGCGGATCTAGGATTTGGTGTTGACGAGTTTCTTCATTTTAAAGTGCATATATATCAGATCTTGTAAAAGACATATTTCCATTTTTCCAACTTTGTGAAGCTCGGACCCAAAAACCCCGTCGAGGATCTACCATTGTTTTAGCCATTAATTTAATGTGGAATAAATATTAACAAAAAAAAAGCTAGGATTCTTCATTTCTATGAAACATTTTTCTAATTTCCAAGCATTTTGAGACCTATTTTTTCGAAGAATTGAAGAGTTTAGATGTAAATAGTTTTAAATATAAGTATTAATCCACGTTTGAAAAAATAAACCCATTTTTTGTTGATATTTTCAAAATATGTATTAAAACTTCGTATAAAAAGTTTAATAAAATTTATTTTGCAATTTTCAAGCAAATTTATGTGTTTTTTTCCTTAGAACTAAAAATTTTGATGTAAATAGATAACATAAATATTTTCTTTATGGTAAAAATTTCATAACCCACTTGCCTCGTAAATCGGGCTTAAACATTACTTAATCCTTCATACCAAAAAATATAGAATATAGTCTTTTTAAAAATTTTTCGAGGCAACTTCGAAATATATACTGAAATATATTTTTACTAAATCAAAGTTGAAATTCATTTTAAAAGCTAAATCTGAATTTGAAATCTAAATTAGACTAGAATTCCTGAAAGGGCGATTTCAGACTCTTCCTCTTCTTTTTCTGCTATCCTTGACTCACATTGGAGCAAAGGGTCTCGATTTTAGACTTAATCCCAGCTAATTTCCACAGACAGTCACCAACTTTCTCATACACTCAAAATACTCTCTATCTAAAGTGAAGTGTATAAAAATACAGAAAACATCATTGAAACAAAAAGCAGAGAGGGGGCGGGCTGGGGCTGATAGGATTCTCAACTCAACTCATATATGTTGGGACGGATGACGTACTGAAAGTTGTTGCTGTTGTTGTGGTTCTGCTGCGGCTCAACTGTTGATGATGATGATGCTGTTAATGATGATGATGATGACGATGATGACGCTGATGTATTCCGATGTTCCGATGATGTGGCTGCAGTTGAGGAGTCTCATATTGCTGTTGTTATTGTTGCTATTGTTGTAATAATGAAAACAGCCGCAAAACACGCTGCAATTGCTGCCTTGAAAAATATATACATATATGTACTACATATATATATGTACATAGATACATATAAGTACATATATACATACGTATGTGTGTATGTGAAGTGCCATAAAAAACAACGGCAAAAATTGTGCAAAAATATGATTAACGCATTCACTCAGAGCCCAACCGCATTGAATGGTTTTGTGGTTGCGCATATTGCTGAGAACTCTTTTTTTCCTCATTTTATTGCATGGTTTTTGATAGCAAAACAAACTGAAAGATACAACAAATACCAGGAAAGATGAAGAGCGGAATATAACTCGATAATAACTTAACGAAGAGTGAAAAGTGAGCGCACGTTTTGCAGATTTCCCAAAAGTGTGAGGGTAAAAGTTGGTAAACTGATTAGTTACGAGATTTTAAGTAAAACTTAAAACAAAATAAATTAAATGAATTAAATTTCAAATTAATAAGAGTTTCTATAGGAAATTTTTATACAGAGAGCTTAGTTCAAAAAATTTAACAATGGGATCAATTTTGTATCTGAATTGAATACTAATTGGTTAAGTTGATTGGATTTCTTAACAAGCTATAAAGAAGTTAAGATCTTAAGTAAAAACGAATTTATTTATTTATTTATATAATTATAAATAAAATTATTACTAAATTATAAATATTTTTAGAAACGTAGGCCTTCAGGTTGAATTTATTTTATGTTTTCCAAAAGTTGTAAATATGTTAAGATTTATATCTAGATGTAAAAAATGTATAAAACGATTTTTTAGATTCGTTTTCTTTCGTTGCATAGTTGAAAGACTGGACGTTAATTTATGCTTCGATAGCGCTATTGAAAGTTATCGCTACTATCGTTAGTAAAATAATAAATATTGGAAAATGCTCAAAAATTTTCCCATTTTCTGTTATTCAAATCTCTTTAGATAAGTTAGGTTAGGTTGTATGGACAGCTCAGATAGTGACTTAGATCACCCAGAGATCATGAGGTCCATTGTGTTGCCAAATTGAAAGTTAGGGACGAAACAAATTGAAGAAAGGGAGGGATTGTGGAGGATCACAAAACTATAGGACATCCTTAATCGCCTCAGTCTCTCATGTTGCAAAAGCATTTTGAGGATTCGCCGAAATAGGCACATGGGCTAGATAACCCAAATCCTCAAAGAATCACAATATCACTTGGACTTCCGTTCAAGGTGCCAATACGTATAGCCGCTTGTCGCGTATATCTCCGCTAGAAAAACGTCGAAAGCTTTTCATAGAAGATGCCTGCTCCTGTGCCCCATCTATCAGTATAGATCGTCAGCTCGTACCCTTTTAAGGGGGTACTTTAACGCCCGGAATTTCGCTTCGTTTTTAACCGACTTCAGGAAAATTTCCACTGGTTCCAGGTTCAGAATAACGTCCAGAATCGACTGAGGTGTGAATCGCATAGATCCGGTAATATATAAGCAATCCGCCTTAAACTTTTTTTTTCTATTGGCCGTAATAAACTTTAGTTCAATATCGTTGAAACTTTTCTTTTTATTCAATGAGAGTAGATGTCATTCAAATATTTTGGAAATAATTTTTAGTTTAAATCTTATAAGTCCTTGAGGAATCAGTCAAAAGCATCCCATAAAATCAATATTGATTTCAAATATCTTATGAACCAAGGTGCGCATTGGAATTCTTGGCTTGTTTTTATGTTCTACACTTCTTAATCTTTCCATCGACCTAATGAGTTCTTTGACATGCAATTTAAAGGTTTTCACAAAATGTACATTGATTCGAAATCATTTTTAAGCTAAGGTGCCTACAATAATATTAAGAATCTATCTAAGATACATTTCTTCGATGCTTTCAAACCTCATGTCGATTTGGCAATGGATGACGAAGTATACAGATTTCGATGTCTTCTCTTTATGAATCTCAAAATTTGGGGTACACTTGGCATTACTATCAGAGACGTCCAAGCTTTAAAAGTATTACGGACAATATTTAAAATAAAAAAATGGCGGACGTAAAGTCGGGCGCGGACGACTTTAGGATACCCTGTACCACTAGCTTGTAATAAAGTCCGATTTCTTCACAAAAAACCAAAAACAGAAGAATTTTTAAGCAAACATTTTTTTTGACCGATCGTTCCTATGGGAGCTATATGATATAGTCAACCGATTTCAAAAAAATTTGACACAGTGCTTAAATACCTTAAAAAGATCTGAATGCCAAATTTATTTCAAATATCTTTACAAACAAATAAAACACATCGAATTTTGTATAAAAAACGTGTTTTTGGACCTATTGGTCCTATGGGAGCTATATGATCTAGTCAAACGATTTGGATTAAATTTAGTACAGTGCTTAGAAACTATAAAATACTTATAAATATCAAATTTGGTCCCAATATCTTAACAAACAAACGAAACACAACAAATTTTGTAAAAAAATCGATTTTTTGGAAGATCGGACCTATGGGAGCTATATGATATAGTCAACCGATTTTGTTCAAATTTGGCACATTGCTTAAGTGGTCTAAAAAATTTCCAAACGCCAAATCTGGTTAGGATATCTTTATTAAAAAACGAAATATAGCGAATTTTTCTTTAAAAAAGTTATTTTGGCCGATCGGTCCTATGGGAGCTATATGATATAGTCAACCGATTTCGATCAAATTTGGTACAATGATTGGAAACTATAAAAAACTTTCGAATACCAAATTTGGTTACGATATCTTCATAAACAAACGAATTATTCATCTAAAACGCTTTTTTTTTGTCGAGGTCGTCTCAAACACCCCCATGGGAGCTATATAATTTATCCCCGATATCAAAAAATAAAATAAACTTGCCTCCTATGGAATAATATGGGATCTAATGTGAAAGTTTGGTAACTCTAGCTCTTACCATCTCTGAGATCTAGGCGTTCACACGGACGGACGGACGGACAGACGGACGGACAGACGGACAGACGGACAGACGGACAGACGGACATGGGTATATCGACTTCTCTATTCACCCTGATCATATTTTAGGTAACTTTGGGGTGTCTCCGACGTCTCCTTCTATATGTTACATACATTTTCGGCTTGCACAAACTTAATATACCCTTAGTACCATATGGTACAGGGTATAAAAAAAAATGTATTTTAGAGTAACATCCAAAAATAGCTTGTTTACTTAATTATAGAGTGCAAACTTTTTGGTAGTGGCGGTTCCACGGTGGGTTTTCGGGTAAGGACCGCCTAAAATAACTAACTTTTGGATTAAAATTTTTTGTACCATATAACTAAACTGAACTAAATGGACAAGCTCCTGGTATAGTCTTTACTACTAATCAACTCTAAATTATCTATGAAACATCACGTACATGACTTACAGCCTAATTATGTTTAAGTACATAAACTCTTAAAGCTCTCTCTTCCTTTCCCTCTCTCTCTTTTAGAAATTTCGCTAAACCTAAGTTTAAAATTCACAACTACTTTTAACACCTCGATCTAATTTTATTCGCATTAAGCCACTGCGGTCTATTAAATTCACTTAATACCAAATCTTGGCCAACAAATTTCTTGGCTCACGAACACAAAAATATTGCAATTTTTTTTTCGGTTTCTTGGAAGATTTCATGCATTAAACAAAAACCATGTGAAATAACTATTAAGCTAAAAAATAAATAAACATAGGTATTCAGTGTACATGAGTAGACATAATAATAAGCATAGAAATTGGCAAATCGCTGGCACAGTGGCTGCAATAAGTATGCTCGGTACATACATAAATGTATATATTAATATTATATATAGTTTGTTAGTGAGTGTAACTACAGTGGCTTGTTTATAAGGCATAAGACTGTTGTAGTGGCTTTTAGTATGGCGTGTTGGCTATCAAAGTTGGCAGATACAAAAGATATAAAATATAGATACATTTGGGGATAGATGTATCTGTGAGTGTGTTGCACTAATCTTATAATTAGCATTCTTGGCAGATAACAGCAGCAACAACAACAACAACAACAACTAAAGTCGGCATGCTGACAACAAATAACAAACAAGTTGCAATTACGACAGAGTCGCCTCAAGTGAATGTGAATGTGAATGTGATTACAAATGTGAATGTATCTGTGACTGTGAATGGTTTGCTGCCAAAGTATCTTGAAGATTTCTTGGGTTAAAGCGAGATAGCTTCAGCTGGGAGCTTGGCTTAATCGGATTGCATGATAACTGCACATTAATTAAGAAGAGAAGGAGAAAAAAATCAACCAATACTTTTATGAAAACGAAACAGTGCTAATTGAATTATTGTCTGGCTATAGCCGTGGGCTGTATTTTCGTTTTTTCGGGGTATACGAGACGCTCTTTAAATTGCTGGCACAGTAGCAGCTAGCAGGGGGGCCAGAGACGGACGGTTCAGACATATTGCTTACGCTTCCAGGAAGCCCAAAAAATGCCAGACAGAGCAGAGTTAGAGCGACCTTCTAACGGTTTTTCGAACAGCCCAGCCAAGTTCAATTTTGGCAAAACACAAAAAAAAACAAAAAAAATGTCAAGCTCAGTTTTCAATTGCTACAGAGAGAGGCTCGTATGATAATATATTTGGGTGTAATCCGAGAGGGGCTAAAAATACCAACAAAAACAGAAGAAAAAAAAGTAAAAGAGGTAGCTCGTTTCGGTTTCGTGTATTTATTTATTTTGGACTGCGGGCTTAGTCACAGTGCCACCATACAAAGACAGACCCCAGACCCCAGTGCCGGGCTCCAAAATAATGTCTGCTTTGGAAGCATATTATTTTTCAAGCATACCCAACCAACAACAACAACAACAGCAACAGCAACAATGTTCATATGCTGCCTGGCTTAATAAGCAAACAGCAAAATAAACAACAACAAACAACATCGAACCAAAAAAAAAAAAAAAGGCAGGCCCGAAAAATCCAACAACAACAAAACCCAAAACCACCGACAATGGACGTTGCTCAAGTATCCGAGTATCTGAGTATCTGAGTATCTGCAAGTGCACGCAATGTATCTTGTGCTTGGCCAGACAGACATTTCAACAGCATGTCGCTTCATTTAAGTTTTTTGCATCAATGCACTCGTGACAATTTGTCATAAAAAACGAAAAAAACTAAAAAAAAACAACAACGACTAAAAAACGAATAAAACGAGTAGCCAGCCCGGAAGGCTGGGAAAGGCCAACACATTTTTAAATTAATAACAATAAAAAAATTATATGTGACTCAATATCAAAAACACACACATTGACAATTGTGATTGAGTGTGTGAGTACGTGCAAAAAAAGAGAGATGACGTCGGTTTAAAACTTTAGACTAGTCGTAAAGAACAAAATACGAAGCTCAAAAAAATCACCAAAAGTAAGTGAAAGTTGTATTTAGTACGGACAGGTGGTGTAAATGTATCTGATTAGATACACTTTATAGACAACAAAGAGATTAGTTTTAAATTTTGTATTATTTATACAAAAAATAAATCAGTTTATGGCTACATGAAATCTGTCCATTGTATTTGGAGGTGTAAATATCTTTTTTTATTTCAGTTGAATCAGATAAACTTCTAAGATACTATCAGATATTTTTTCTACAAATCGAAAAATCTTGTCTAGTTCATAATTTATCGATTTATATGAAACTAGTGAGGCTCACGGGCAGACGTTGTTCTGACCAAATTTTTTGAATACTTCTAAATCGTAAGATTCTCTAGTTAGCTTATCTGGAAAAATATTAGATTTTTAGATTAGTTTGCAGCTCGATTTCAAACTTGCACCATTGTTAGTCGAATGTCGCGCTTTACGAGTCTGTCTTTACCGAATTCTTTCACGTTCAATGCGATCTTCTCGTTCCTGGGCAGTACGATTAGATTGACAATTAGTTCGATTCGTTGCATTTCTTCCAATTGAAGAAGAAGAAGAATCATCGACGCGTTCATGAGAACCTTCGTAACACGAAAAACATAAATTTCTTTTATATATATATAGATATTATAAAAGATCTAGCTAGTGTACTTTGGGGTTTAAGATTTCACTTCCTAATCCACTTTAAAAATTTGCGTTTAAGTTGCACTAACTTAAAATAAGAGATTTCTTCAGATTAACTTAACCATGAATTTATGACACTCGCCTGTAAAGGAAACAAGCTTCCTCGGCAAGTACGTTCTCTCCCATCGGAGATCGTTGTTACCATAAATCGAAATTAAATTCTGGAACACATGCAGACCATTGGACTTTTGGGAGAACTCTAAGCCATGAAGGGGGCACAATAGATCTCCAGTTGGGTCGCAGTACATTTCTACACCCAATAGTAATAACAATTAAGCTACTTCGAGAAATAAGATAAAAAAGTACAAAATATTAACGTCTATCCCATAAAAAGGTTGTACAAAAAAAATATACTTCAACGTCTACTTTCTGGGTATCTTAAATATAATATACGAATCATATTATTTAATTTTCACAAGCGAAGGATAGCGAAATCTGTTATAGTTTTAGCAATATTTATCAAAGGTCTATCTGATCCTAACCATTATCTCAGCACACGGTTTTTATAGGCTGAAAAGTCTCCTACGATGGAACGACAAAATATATTATCGTGAATCTATAAACATTTTTGACAAAATTTAGTGTTTCTAGCTCATATAGCCTCTTGGATCGTATCGATTCTACTGATCAAGAATGTATTATCTTCATATTGTAAGAGATACATCTCTCTATTCGTTACATTTGAACAAACTCGGCCTAAGCTTCACGTTAAAAAGAAAAAAAAAACGTATATAGAAAATGTATGAAATGTTTTCCAAAAAGCGATCTGGTTCACACTGTCGATATGAGTTAAAATAAGAGAGTGAGCATACAGGCGGGATCACTTTATCATTTTACAATGGGCTGACAACCGTTCCTTTATAATTATTTCGGAAAGTTGTTTTAGAAGTCTGATTCATGGTATTTTCATCTAAGCCCCTCTTTCACTTTTATTATCCACATAATTCCCAATATCAAACACCTGATTTTAATCGAACACTATTCCAAAGTGTTTCAAATCAGAACAGTTTTAGAAAGTTTATATTAGATCGATCGGTTCTGTTTCCATCTATATGTACAGATGGGTTCTGTTCAATTATGAACCATTGCAACCAGAACTCTGCCTCTCAACCGGATTTGAAGCAAAACCAAATCTACCATTATACCAAAAGTCTGTTTCAACACAGTTCCTCAATGTGACGAGTTGGATTTCTTCATTCATGATTATATATCATTCGTAAGGTCTAAAAATATTGTTCCTGGTTTATGCAGATAATTTTGTCACTGCTTATAAGTTGAGTCAGCTTTGATAAAATATTTTATATGACTGACTCAACCCTGTTGAACTACATTTGCGGAATCAGCTTCTTTTATTTATACCCCACATATTTTCGAACCAGTTCAAATAATTCCTTTCATATTTAATGCTTTGAAGCGTGCTTTGTGGCTTTTATAAAGTAGCTTATTTTAGATGGGATAAAAACAGGTTATATATTTTTACTTTTTAAAATAAATAACTCACAAATGCACTTTTTTATTCATTTATTAATAAAATTAATAACTAAAAGCTAGACTGGATATACTAGAATAAACAAGAATTCGATCATCTAGACCATTCACTAAGGTAAAGGTGAAGGCTTTTCTGCCCGAATCCATTCCTATGACGTAGCCAAGCGACACGTTTTGAAGACATTTCCTTAAAATTATTGAAGGGTAAAAGTAAAAGTGTCTGAAATTCGAAACCATTTACAGCTTTGACGTATTAGCCCGAAATTAAATTAAATTTAAGCCACACTCTTAATAGGCCCACTTTATGTCAGCTAGACGTAGTAAGCCATAAAATAGTTTCAAAATTGACAAGATGCAAATTTATTGAGCAAATAACTGTTACTTTTCAGAACATTTCGACAAATATTTTTGGTTTTTTGTCTAATGTCTAGTGTGACCAGTTCTTAGGAAACCGGAATCAGCTACACAGAATTGGCACAATTTAATATAGTTTATTATGACAGAGCCGTGTTTCTGGGTCATTTAAAATAATTTCTTGTCTTTGTGCATATTTAATGCCTACTAAAAGGCTATTACTATGCAAAATTTCACATAAAATATATTTCAGATAAAATAATCCATAAAAAAAAACTCACTACAAGTTTGCTGATTAATATGGTAGAACTTGCGTCATGCCTCAAAAATTAAACAGAATTTATTAAAATACTCTATCCAAAAAGTCATAAAAGCGCATTTTTTATTATAGTAGCCAAGTTCTTGGACGCTCTCTGTTCTTTGGCATATTATGACCATTCTATGACGGCATATTATGGCCGACTTTTATAGCATGTCTTGGCTCATTATAATCCCAGTCTTTGGTATGCTTCGTTAAACACTTGAGTAGCTTAATGAAAGCCCAATTTTATGCACATAAAAACCATTTTTAGAAATGCATTTATATGTGTGTGGTCTACGTCATATATTTATATATAGTACATATATATACATGCCCAGTATATAACGCTTAGCGCCGCTTGTCATAAAACCTGCCTAAAATCATATTAAAAAGCCAAACATCGAGCTGTTAAATGTCAAACTTATGCATATTTATATATAATTTATATTTTGAAAAAATATATTTTTAAACTCATACAAAATATTAAATATCCAGATTTTATGGTGCATACAATGACCGAGATCGACATCGGCAGCAGAGCACGGATTTTTATTACCAATAATTTTGAAATTTGTTGCCCTGCCCCTGCCCTCGGTCCTGCTGCACTGCTTGCAAGCAACTTGTGGTATAAACCTTACTATAAATATAACCAGAAATCAGCACTGCAGCTATATAATATACACATGCATATAGCTATATATAAATTTATAGTATATATATGTATGTACAAGTGTGTGAGAGATGTGTGTATGTATATGGTCATATGCGTTGAGTGTGCAAGTGAATTGATTGTAAAGACTGCCTCTTGCGATTATTTACGGTTTATTTTCAACGCTTAAAAATAAACACAAGAAGAAGTTCAGAAGATGTCGAGAAGTCGACTAGAAGATACTCTTAAAAGAAGAGGCTGTGGATATGTCAGATTGCGCTTGAATTTGCTGATCACTTTAAGACAAAATGCTCACTGCTCTTGTAAATTAAAATGTGTAAAGAGTTTTTGAAAGATTTTGACATTATCTGAGAATCTCAAGATTTGAAGTTAGATTAAAAAAAAGAGACAACTCTTCTCTAAATATTTTGAATAAAATAATTCTTTTAAAATCGATTTATGTTCTTGAGGCTTCTTAGCGATGGATCTTATTTCGATCGATTTGCTTCCCAAAAGATTGAGCTTTCAATAAGTTTTAGATTGACTTAAAAAAGTGAGCAAAAATATCCCTCGGGATATTTGAACTCTTTGAGAGAGTAACAACCGTATAGTCACCCGAATCAACAGAGAGCCTTGCGAGAGCCGATTTGCTGTGTTAGAATTTTGCACGCTATCACCGTAAGATCTATAAATCGACTATTTCCAGCAATGTTATGCTTATAAAGTAACTTTATAAGTAATAAACTCAGCTTTAAGCCGATATTCTTTAAATCTGAAAGATCTTCTGAGCTAATTTCCAGTTCTCTGTAAAACGTTAGATCCTAAAACCTTATCTGAGAGCAATTAAACTGTTCTGAGGCAACTTCATCTATGAAGATGTAAGACCCAAGAGCGACTAATGATATGCTTGAATAAGTGTGGATCAAAAAACGAGAGAGTTACGTTTAAAGATCTAAGACCTGAGATTGCTCTTTTAAATTCTATGCTTTGGGAAGATTTAAATTTAAGTCAAATAAACTCAGCGAATCATCTTAATCTAGATTTTTGAAATTCCGTGCTCCTTTAAGCAAATCCTCGAAAAAAGGGTATGGCATTAAGGTTTCCTAAAGATTTATCGGTAAATTCGTAAGTCATATTCCGAAAACCTCCGAGAAATCTTTGACTTTGGAAGAGATGATACAGGCTTTTTCATGGTTCACGAACTCAGCGTGAATAATGAATGATTTCTTCAATCACGCCAAAATCTACAAATTATTGGTATAATAATAAGAGAACTCAAAGAGATTTATCTTCCTAGGCAAATAGGAGAGCAGTGCTGCAACATTTCCGCTTTAAGTTTTTTTGAAGATTTTAGTTAAATAAAAAATATTGAAAAGGTTTACAATTCCAGGAACTCATAAAACAGTTAATCAATTTCATGGAAAATTCGAAAATATTAAATTTTCGATTTCAATCAAAAAATTGGATCAAAATTAACATTTTTCGAAATATAAACGAAAAAATGCAAATAAGACTTTTAAGAACTTATAAAGCCCTTTTTCGATTTCAGACAAAATATTAGAACAAATTTGCAATATTTCAAAATTAGGATCGAAAAAAATACGAATATAAATTTTAAGAACTTATTAAAGCAGATTGTCACGACTTCAGATAAAATTAGAAAAAATTCACAATTTTCCAAATTGGATCAAAATAAATACTAATATACGAATTTTAAGAGCTTATAAAATAAGTTTTCGATCAAAAAATTGAAAAAATTACAATTTTCAAAATTGATTCAAAAAAATACAAATACGACTTTTCAAGAAGCTGATAAAACACTTTTTCAATTTCAGCCAAAATTAGTATCGAAAAAAATCACGAATTTCATGAATTTGGTCGAAAAAGTAAATATCTAAGTTATTAAGAATTTGTAGAATAGTTCAAGCAAAAAATTCGACAAATATTTATATTTTCAATCTCAGCCAAAATATTAGAAGATTTACAAATTTTCAAATTTGGATCAAAAAATATACGAATATGACGTTTTTAAGAACTTACTTCAACACTTTTACGGTTTCGACTAAATATGTAAAAAAATACAATTTTTAAAATCGCAATCGAAAAAATATAAATACGAATTTTAAGGACCTTTGAACAACAGTTCTTCGATTTTCAACCTAAAAATTATAAAAATTTACAATTTCTTAAATTATATGGGAAAAAATACGAATATGAATTTTGGAAACTTCTAAGACAGCCTTTCGATTTTAGGCAAACAAATTTGAAAAAAGTCACTATTTTTTAAAATCGGATCGAAAAAACTATTTTTCGATTATCCAAATTTCTAATATTTGCAATTTTCAGAACTTTAATTCGGAGACACTACGATTCGATTTCTAAGGCAAAAAAATTTGAAAAAAGTTAACATTTTCTAATAATTGGAACGAAAAAATGCAAATATGAATTTTAAGAACTTATAAAGAAATATTTTGACTTCAGCCAAAATTTGAAAAAAAAATTTACAATATCCAAAATTGGATTGAAAAAATTCGATTTCAGTAACATATTCTATACATGCCTCCACAAACCCAAAATACCCTTTTCCGATCCGCTTGCAGTGTACCAAAAACGAAACATGAATTTCTTTTTTTGAAACAAAAAACAACAAAATATTGTATACTAATTTTAATACATAACATGAAGGCTTTGAACGGGTCTAAAAATAAAACCAAAACCGAAAGAAAAAAAAAAAAGAAACGCCGCACCGAAAATGAAATCAACACAAAACTCTCAGATGAATGAGGGAAGAAGAAGAGAAAACTGCATTGGGACACGAGCGAACGTGTCAAGACCCTCTCGGGGACTTCTGGGGGAACACTCGTGCGATGGTAGTATCTGTGTGTGTGCGTGTGCGTATCTGTGTGTTTTGATATTTTTGGATCTTTTGGCAGGTGGAACACACAGCGACAAGTGCGACGAAGGCTGGGAAGTGGGAAAAGTGTTGCCCCGCCGCTGCATTCATATTTCAATATTTTTACCACTGTTTTTCATAATTTTTTTTATATATATATTAGGTATTCTTTCCAATTTTTTTTTTATTTATAAATAGCAGTGGCGGCAAGGAGTAAAAATAAAAATAAATAAATGTATAGGCAAAATTCACATAGCGCAGCGCAGCGCACCGAAGAAAACACTGAAAATTAATTTCCACATAATTTTTATGAGGCAATTACTCATCGACACTCTTCAAAACAACAAACTGCACACACTTGGGAGCACACACACAGATACACACAGATACAACGACGTGTTCTCATTGATGATGCCTCAAGGAAAATTTCACTTTAGCTCATTTGTGCGTCATAATTTTTTAGAAGTTATTTTTCGAAAGAAATTTTCTTATTTTTTTTTTTATAACGAACTTATTTATTTTCATGTTTAGTATTCGAAAAATTTAGTTGTCAAAATATTTCAAAATTTATTTGTTTGAAATTGAATTCATGTCACTATCGGATTGGGTTTTTTTTTGGGACAAACATTTTGAAAATTTTAAATTTGTTTTAAAGTATTTTTTAAAGACTGTATATACAAAATTTTTTGGTTTAGCGAAAGTTATTAGAAAGCTTTAAAGTTGATTAAAGCTTTATCGTTAATGGATCCTATAGATCCTCCATTGAGATTGTCCGGAACCCCACAAAAGTTAAAAAAGTGGATTGACAGTTTTCGGCCAGCTCTGATAAAATGTTCCAAGCGGAAAACCCCTCAAGATCAAATCCTACATCCGCTACTGAAAAACATAGCATAGAGTGTTTCTCATGGATCCTCTTTGGAGGGTTTCGGGTCTGGAACCAAATAAAAGTTGAAAAAATGCATAGAAATTTTTTTGGCCAGCTCTGATAAAATGTTCGAAGCGAAAAGACTCTCAAGACCAAATCCTGGATCCACTACTGAAAAACATAATAATAGGGTGTTTCTCATGGATCCTCTATGAAGGATTTCGGGTCCAGAACCCTACAAAAGTTGAAAAATTGGATTGACAGTTTTTGGCCAGCTCTGATAAAATCCTCGAAGCGAAAAACCTCCCAGGGCCAAATCTTGGATCCGCTACGGAAAAACGTAGCAATAGGATGTTTCTTATGGATAAATAATTTATATAAGAAAGTATAAATAGCGGAAAAGAAAGGCGCTTTGAGCAAACAAGAAAAGTAGCCAGCTTGCAATATAGAGAGTTATAAAAGCTGGTCTTTCCAATTTTTCTTTAATGTGCTCAAGTAGAAAATTTCAACTCTCTTTGAAGTTCCCTCTCCTTCGAGTTACCCCAAACAGACGTCTTATCATCCATCCATGTATTTCTTCACAAAATTTCATTTTCCCAAAAATACTCTACATTTCCCCAGAGTCTCTAATTTATTAGCCTTAAAAGCTCTGACAACTTTTTTTTCCGGTTTGGTATCTGCCTCAAAAACTGTCTTGCTCATCCATTTAAATTTGATGTCAAATCTAATAACTTACAAGCTACCTCACCCCCCTTCCAAAAACATATAATTTCCCATCTAATACTTATAGAGGGTCAATTTAAATGCAACTCCAGCCCAAGCAGTCCCAACCAAGCCTAACTAACTATCCATATCTATAACCATATGCATATGTCGACTACTACCTACATAATTATGCAGACACGCCCCACTAAATATTAGAAAAAAAAAGGAAACCTATAAAAGAGAAAACCCAAACGACACGTTGACTACGAAATATGTTTTTTAAACTGCATATTATGATTATGTTACAGTGGGAACGTAAATTATGCGAACACTTTTATCTGCAAGCTCTATTACATAGATATAAATTCCTATGAAATTTTTGATAGGGAGAAACAATTTACGAAGCTAGTTGGTAGTGTGAAATGTTAAAAAAAAAACTTACGTAACGAAAATATCTGTTGAGATCAATTTTATGTCAATTGTCATATTTTTTCCTTTTGAGGATCCTATCGGAATATGGAGGTGCCTTGACTTTGAAATTTTGACAGATAAGACTTTGCATATTATTTTGATGAAGTTTGTAGATAGAGTGGAATGATATAAAAATCGTCACGTAACGAAATAAGTTGTCGAGATCAATTTAAAAAACTTTGTCATCTCTTGATATTACCGGATCATGAAGGTGCCTTGATTTTTATTTTTAACAGATGAGGCTTTGAATAAAATTTTGATAAAGCCTAAAGTTAGAGTGGAATATTACAAATATCGTCACGTAACGAAAGAATTTGTCGAGATAAAATTTAAATTGCTATGAATTTTCTGATTGTTTTTTCTATATGAGAATACCTACCTATCGGAACATTAAACGATAAGATTTTAAATAAAATTTTAATGGTATTTATAGTGAAATCGTCACGTAACGAAAAAAGTTGTTGAGATGAATTTTAAGAGACTTAGTCATCTCTGTTATTTTTTTATTTTTGAGAATAGTAGCGAAACGTAGATGTGGTTTAACTACTAAATTTTAACCGATGAATAATATTTTGATGAAGAGAGTGAAATAACACAAAATCGTCACGTAACGAACTAAGTCGTCTGAATAAATATAAAGTTAATTTGAATTTGCTGATTGTTGTTTTGACGTGACAACGTCTTAAATTAGGTTGGTAGGATAAGTGTAACGATAACCGTAACGATAACCGTAACGATAAGTGTAACGATAACCGTAACGCGTAACCGTAACGCGTAACGTGTAACCGTAACGCGTAACCGTAACGCGTTTGTGTGTGTGTGTGTGTGTGTGTGTGTATGTACAACCATCGACTTGACTTTCGCAAGACACATTACAGCAGAAACACTTCCTTTCATTTCCTATTTCTCCTACCATCGTCCTATCCTCAACAAAATCACTCAAATACGAATTAGTTAAGTTTTAGTTTACATGTACGATGTTTTAGTAAACAAAATATATTTCTATTAAAAAAACACCGGAACATTAAAGGACAATATTTTAATTATAACTTTAATGGAGCTTGAACTGGTAAAAATCGTCACGTATCGAATGTGGTTCGTCAGAAAAATGTTTATTTCGGAAGATGGAAGTGCCTCGTTTATTTAATTTTTAGCCCATGAAATTGTAAATATTATTTTAATGAAGCTTGTAGGTAGAGCAAAATGATAGAAAAAACGCCAAGTAACGAAGTAAGTTATCGAGAAAAATTTAAAATTGCTTTAAATTTTTCTGATTTTTTTTTTCCTCTTTGAGGATACAATACAGTGGCGGATCCACGGGGGAAGGAGGGGTCGCGGGTTCGGAACACCCCCCCTTTTACACTTTACAATTAATTCAGAGATAAAAAGACAAGATTTAAAGTCAAAAACGAAAATAATTTATTATTCTAAGAGAAATTATAAAAGATGGATTTCTCTGCACAGATTTTTCTGGACCCCCCCTTACCAAAATCCTGGATCCGCCCTTGATACAACATATTACAGATCGGCAACACTTTAAATAATATTTTAATAGAGCTTATAGGTAGAGTGATGTGGTCAAAAAAACGTAGCGAAAGTGGTCTCTGGTCAAATTTTTAACTACTTTCGGATATATTTTCAAGGCATATATTATTTTTGAGATCTAGTATTTCTCGAAAAATTATAAGTGGAAGGAATTTTTTTTTGACAAATTAGAACAAACCAAAACTAATATTCGGTATAGAAGAAAATTTTCATAAACTGAACAAATATAGATTAAATAAATTTTACGACATTTTATTAGATCAAAACGAGCAATACAATAAAAATGGCGTTTTGACCAGGAAAAAGTCGCGCGCGGACGATCTCACTTCCTAAATGCTTTATCTCAGATCGGAAGTTAGCCGCATTCAAGCTCGAATATCGTTATAGATCGTTAACAAAACACATCAGAATTTGGCATAAAAAACGTGTTTCAGGACCGAATTTTGAGTCCTATGTAGCTATATGGATAGGTATACCGATTTGAAGTTCATATTTAGGACGAGTAGCTTAGGAGCTCTCAAAATACTCACAAATGTCAATTTTGGTCCCATATCTTAACCAATAAGCGAAGCACGACAAAAAATCGACTGTTCGAAAGATCTGATCTATGGATCTATTGATATAGTCGACTGATTTTGTTCGAAAGTCGGCACATTGTTTAGAGGTGGGGTAAACGTTTTCAAACGCCAAATCTGCTTGACCGATATCTTTGTCATAAAACGAAATATAACGATTTTTATCATCAGAAAATTATGTTGGCAACAGATCAGTACTATCGGAGCTATATTATATTGACAATTCTTGTCCATAAAATTTTGTAACTGCCTTGAATAGCAGAAAAAAGAGCCAAAAAAATTGTTGTTTTTTTTTCAAAATTCTATTACTATAAGAATTTTTGGAATTTTTTAAAAAGCTTGTGTCTATCCATAGCCAAGGGGATGAGAAAAATTAATTTTAAATGTTTTTTGATTTCTGATCATCTGATCGGTCAAAATCGTTCACCCCTTACGCCATGGACACTTTTGATGAGGACGCAGTGAAGGACGTATAGCGGTCACATACGTAATTCTTATGTAAAACCAAAAAAACTATGTAAAGTTTAATAATGAATGATAACAATACAAAAAACTGCTTCCCGAAATCCTTTGTAGTTTTCTAGTAATTAATTTGTGAATATAGCGCTCAGAAATGAGGTATTACATAGTAAGACCCCTTAAGCTTCCATTACAAATCTAAAAAATTTTAGTCATTTTTGGTCTATTTTGACTATGTTGATTAGATTTTTATACTTTTCTAGTAATTGCTTTCCAATTACCTCTAAAATTATATTTCGATTAACATTTTATCAGTGTTTCCTTAATTTTAGCTCCCACTGTTTCACTTTTTTTTTAATAATTTTTTCTTCATTTTTTTCTTTGGAAATGTGTTGTAATTATTTGGAAATGCTTTCTAGCGATAATTGCGGGTGCTAGTTCCATTCTTTTTCTCACTCTTACTTCTTTCTCGCTTTATTATTTGTATTTTTTTCTTGTTTCTTTTTTTTGTTCTTTGTGTTTTTTGTCAAATTATACAACATTTATCATCAATTATCGTAGTGTTGTTGGGTGAAAAATGATTATACTATATGTAAAGCTTGTGACGCACGCGAGACAAGTTCACACACACACACACACATACACCGACACAAACATGCTGCAACACACACTCATAGGTGTATCTGTGTGAGGCGACAGCGTGTCATGAAATTGAATAAGCAAATGACGTGCTGAATGCTAGTTGAAAATTTCCAATGTGTTTCATACATGCTCCTCTATATACATATATGTACATATGTACATACATATCATACATATGTACTACCTACTATTTCGTGTGGCATTCACCTAGCCTAGTATAGAGTGTGTGAGTGAGTGGTATGTAGACGTTATGTTAACCACAAAATGCCGCTTATAGCTGCAATTGTCAGTCGTCACACACTCACACACACACACATAGATACACAACACACGCACATGCATTTTGGCTTAGAGTATCTCAACAAGTTTTGTCGCATTTCATGCCAAAATTGTAGACAATTGTCAATGCAAGCGGCGAGCCACAATTGTGGCAACAACAACTACAACAACGCCAACGCCAACACCAACAACAACAACATACACCCCTTTTTGCGTGCTGTACGTCAAGCTGCATGTCAGTTTTCACACACACTCACACACATAGACAGAAAGTATGAAAGATACACAGATACAAAGTCAGAAAGCCGAGCAGCATATATTTTGTATCTATGTGTTACTTCAGGTGTATGTGTGTGTGTTGTGTGAGTGTGTTTGCATTGCACATGCTAAACGAATGTTGACAAACAATTATTATTTTATTATTATTTGTTTGTCTGACTGCAAACGTACCATCATCATCATCGTCATCAACTTGATCATCATCATCGTCATCACTGTCATCGTCATACGTAGAACCTTCCCAAAACGTCCCTCAACATTTTGCTGTTAAGTTTAGTTTAAAACTTTTTTTGTGTTTTTATACCCTTACAAAGACTATATAAACTTTGCTATGAAACCTGTCGCGATAAATGCAACTAAAAACTCCAAAAATTGCATCCATCTACAAATTAAGTTATCTGCAATCTGTTGACATATTAACGAAATATTACTAAGTCTGCTATTTACGATATACCCAAGTCCAAGGCCCAAGTTATTTGCAGCTCGTCAAAGATATCCATAAACTGTTGGCATAATAATGTAGTATAATGTACCTTCTACTTACGAATCCGAGGAGTTGGAACTCCGTGATGATCTTTGTATTAACGCCACTTAGAAATTGACTTGATTTTAGAATCAAGAGGTTTGCTTAATTAAAGATCATCTTAAACCGGCTTGTGACGTAGATAGGTACGTAGGCAGGTTAAGGCGACAGTTGGAACAGGCCTTTTGTGATACCGATAATGGGAGTAAGTGATAAGAATATAGAATAGTTAGGAACAATTAGGGAAATAGGCAAAGTCATCATCATCATCATCTGAGAATTGACTGGTAGCTTCGCTTTTTTTCCTATACCTAGAAGGTTATCATAAATGTCGAACCTATGAATTCCCATATTCAGTAGAGCTTTCTCTGTTCGCTTTCTCTGAATCTTTGCCTTGAGCAGGCTTTCTAACTTTTCTCGAGATTGGCGTTTACTGAGAGAACTCTCACAAGAATTTTCTGATGACGTAGAAAACGTTAATTAGAACCAGGTGCGGATCTAGCTTCATCTTTTTCCCTCGCAGAGAGACATGATGGCAACCTACAACAGGTTAAAGCGTATCCAAGACTTCTATATTTATAGATCCTTTATTAAAGGTTACTTTCTCTGCCTCGAAAAAGAGTCTTTGCCTTAAAATGTTTTCACAACTTTTCTTGAGATTGGCGTTTCCGTGGGCCCTTGCAAATCTATTCTGATAACGCAGAAAGCGTTCATTGGGACCAGGTGCGGATCTAGGGTTTAGACTTGGGGGGATTTTTTACTTTGAAGCGTATATAACAGTAGTCACAAAACATGTTTTTTCAACTCTTGAAGAAAAGGTCTGCTCCCGAAATCCCCGTGGAACCACCACTGATTGAAACAATTAGTAATTTGTATACGTATGTAGGTAAAAAGCTTTCCAGAATCAGGCCGTAAAGCATGGTGGAGCTATTTCTATAGCAGTCACATCCAGTAAGATATCTCAAAACAGGAATCAAATATTTGCAATACAAAGTTAATTTATATATTAATGGAGAGAGAATGTATAGATCATCTTCCTCAAAAATATATAAATATTGCCTCCTTAACCCCTTCCTTTTTTCATTCCACATTTATAACACTTTATTTTCTCCTTATGAAAAACGAATTCCTCTAACACCAATTATTAGATTTAGGAATAATAAAACTATGTAGATCCACCATCTTCATTGCCTTTATCCCCCACTGGAGCATAGGGACTCAAAAATATATAGATAGTGCCTCCTCAACCGCTTCCCTCCTCTAAAACATTTGAGCAACCCTTGCTAGCTTAGGTTTTCGAGTGATCTGGGAACTCATATTCCTTAAACGTTATTTCACAAATCGAAAGTAATAATATGAAATTATTATGAAATTATTTTATTGTTATTAGGTGCATGGTATGAAGTTATTATAGAACTAACCTATTAAACAGCTTTTGAAATTTGCAAATCAACTACACAAAGGATTAAAAAAAAAAATTTTCGACACTCACTTTTTGTATCTTAAGTCATCTTGACTTGTCTCTTTGACCAATTCTAAAATGTGAATTGATAATCTTCGGTCTCTTTGGGCTTTTTCGTAAGATAAAGTTAAATTTAATTTAATTTTTTTTTCTTTCATATTGGCCAATTCATGATGGGAGCTAGAGATGCGGATTAGTTAGGATATATTTTTCACTGTTCTATCTTTCAAAATGTTTTTCTAGCAGCTCAGGCCACACTAAGCTTTGTTAAACCCCTTTTGAATACACTAATTAATATTAATACTATCAAGGATTACCTTCAACTAATATAATTTCTTATAATCTTTCTTTTTAGGCTTTCTGTACAGTTACATAGAATGTTCTTAAGAGACTTCTAAGGAAATATGAAATATATTTTTGGAAACAACTATGGTTCTAAGGTAAGTTTAAAATAAATATTTAGCTTTTATTTCCTAGATATCTTTTTTTTATTGCATATGTTACTCTAAAAATTATAATGGATAGCTTAAAGCAAGACTTAAAAATGATAAAAATAAAGCAAACCAATTTTTTAGTTTTTTTTTTTGCTTGAATTGGAAGCAGATCTCAAGACGCACAATTTTGGGATGCTGTTCCGAACCTTACAAACAAGAGCAAACATCCTTATCAATATTTTTCTCAGCACGTGAGAGCATGAGAGCGTAATTTTATCAAAAATCAATCACGTTTTCTTCTCAGAGAGAGAGCCCACAAAATGGCAAATGTATTAGTAATATAACCCTTTTTCTGCCTGTTCTCCAAGAGAGCATCCAAACTTTGATTCGTTGAAGTCAAAAACAAACTCCGTTTTTTTTTTCAATATTTATTATTCCATTTCCAAGTTGGACTGTCAGTCATTCCATCATTCCAGCAGTTAGTCAATGTTTGCATGACTTTCACAGCTCTTCCACACAGACAGACAGACAAATCGTCTGCCGTTCTGTTCTGTACTGTTCCATTTTGTTGTTATTTTTATTTTTCTCTCTTTTTTGTGTTTTATTTTATTATTATCATATCTATTTTGTAGCACTCTCCTCGTTTGTTTATTTTGCTAACTGCTTTTGTAATGTGATTCGTTTATTGTTGTTGTTGTGGTTGGTTGTTGTTGTTGTTGCTCTAATTGTTACCGTATTGTTGATTATTTTATTATTATTATTATTTCTATTTGTATTATGGTTTGAGTAAATTTTTCACATGCAACACACACACACACACACACACACACACACACACACACATGGACACTTGTGGCAACATTTCAATTTAGTTTCTCACAACTAACAAAAAAAAAATAAAAAATCATTTGCTTTGTCCAAAATTAGCTTAAAATAAATAGAAATAAAAATAAAACTTTTGACAGTTGGCAAACAAATATTGTATCTAGATACATATGCACACATACATACATATATACTAGACGCGTGTATATTAGCCACATTTTGGTGTAGTTGTCATATAGTTGGCCACACTAATTGTGGCGAAAACTGTAATGAAGTTTTCAGCCGTTTTTGTGTTAGCCAAACTAAATGCCTGTCATTTGATGTGTTGACATTGCAGCTGAAAGATCCCAACGAAAGATAGAAAATATACATTAAAATAGTTTCGTTTTTTTAATTTCTACGAAACGTTTTATATTCAGTTTTCCCGAGCCATGCAATATGAGTTTTATAGAATGCTAAGCATAACTAATAACTTAATTCGATTCGTGGAAATTCATTCATTCTCTGAGATAAGCTCTCTCGCGTATCTAAACGTGGAAATCTAAAGCTAAATGGTTCATTAAAACGCGCACAGCACAAAGGGAAAATTGTTGACTAGGGCATGGCACTGTTTATAGGGCTGGAAAAAAACTCATTGGAGTGTTGCTGGCTTCGAACCATTGGAATTAAGATCAATCTAACTTGAAGTAGAATTCTAGGGCAATCAATCCAACTTGAAATTAAATTCAAACTTCAAAAATTTGTTTAATAAATATCGGCGAAAAAAGTAAAGCGAGCTACTTTTTCCCACGACCTCTTCGATTTTGATAATTATATATATGATAGACTCTCTCTCACTCTCTCTTAGTTCCTGAATTTGTAGGACATTGGTAAAGCTACTAACCACGTAAGATTCAATTACGTAATTTACGATTATTTCTTAAGTAATCGATAATTGAAAATTTAATTTTTCATTTTTAAACTTATCTCCTGAACGAATAACGATATCGACGCAAATTTAATTTCCAATGAAAGATACAATTTATATTGGTAAGATTTTTCACTTTTTATTTTTGACGAAGAAATTTATGTTCTTCTCAGGATTAATAGTCCCTTAAATACTTCTAATAAGAATGTCTTCAAAACGATGACCTATTATTTGATTTTTGAGCTTATTCACAGCATTCAAGACGTAGGTCATATTTTCGTAAATTATTGTATATTAAATAAAATCATATCCTTTCGCGATCCTGAATATTCTTATTGAATTTCCCAAGGAATTTTGCCATAAGCGGGCTCAATATCTTAGACAGCTTGTCTCGCCGGAAAAGGTAAAAACAGTTTTTAAGCTTACTCGCTAGCTGGCTTCGGTCTTTTCACAAAATTTAGCCATACAGTATATTCAAAATTTGATGGAATTACCTTCTGAATTTCCCAATGAAATTCCACTTAAATTGTCGTTTTTAAATACTCTTAGTTGATTTCCATATGGAAATTTCGGGCCGCCCGCTATGTAGATTGTCTAAAATTGGACTCTGGAAGTTGTGAACGCAATTTCTCAAGAATTCATTTTTTAAATTTCCTTAACGTTTGCTATCTATAGGCCTTTACTCCGAGATTTCTCAACGAAATTCCTCCGAACTTTCTTAAAATTGTCTTAAGCAAGTAAATTCACTAGTCTCAATGCCAACTTGACTGGAATCAGTAAGTTCAGGCGGAACCTGAAAATTTAGACAGAACTATCCCAAGAATCTTTCTAAAATTTTCTATAATAATTTATTGCGTATATCAATTTATTCAAATTTCTCAATGAAATTTCTTTCAAAATTCGAATCTATGCAGCACTGTCGAGCTCAAAGTCATATTATATGGAATCTGGAAGTCTACATATCAGAAGTCTAGACTATTTAGACTGAATTTCCCAAGAATCTTTCCTAAATTTCTTTAATAATTGCTATAGCCTTATTGCGAATTTCTTTAATTTAAGACTCCTCCGATTTTCTCAAAATTGTCTTTGCAATATAAATTCACAAGGTTCAAAGCCAAGCTTATCTGGAATCCGGAATTTTGGCCAGACATTTCCAAAGAACTCTTTCATCAATTTTCTAAACAATTATTATAGCCTTATTCCAAATTTCTTAATAAAATTCCCTCCGAATTTCTCAAAATCGTCTAAGCAATCGCAATTATTTTCAGATGCTTAAAACCAACCTCATCTGAAATATGGAAATTTAGACGAAATTTCTTAATAATCTTTCTTTAATTTCCTTAAGCAATTGCTATAGTTTTATTTTCGAATCTCTTAATAAAATACCTCATAATTTGTCCAAATAGTCTAAGCATAAAAGCTTTCGAGCTCATAAGGCGAGCTATTTCAGAATCTGGATAAGTTTATGACGGTATCTATAAAATTTGATAGAATTTCGCAAGCAATCTTTCTTTAATTTCAATAATAATTTCCATAGCTTTATTTCAAATTTCTCTATAGAGTTCCTCCGAATGTTCTCAAAATTTTTTAGACAAATAAGTTTTTCGAGCATCAAAGCTAACTTATCTGAAATCTGGAGCTTAAACTGAAATTCCCAAGAATATTTCTTAAATTTCCCTAATAATTCCTGCTAATATATCAAAATTCTCTTAGCTAATATATAATCTGGAAATTTAAACGGGTCTTTCAAAGAATCTTTCTTACATTTTCGTAAAAATTGCTGTAGCCCTAGTCCGAATTTAACAATAGTATTATGCCAAGCCTGTCTAAAATTTTTTGCCATCAAAACAATTCTATAAAAATAAGATTTTCTCGCCTACAAATATGTATCTGGCTCTTTTGGCTTGACTTTCCTATATATAGTACTGTATCTATTACTATTACAAATATTACAATCCCAGCCTGATTTCGAAACTGACAATACAATTATATCTACTCAGTTTTGATTTATTGAAATATTTATTATGATTATTATGCAGAGGCTGCAACTGAAAACTGAAAATGCGGCTTTGTATGCCACACACACACACACAGATACACAGAGTGTATGCCAGAGTACACTCATAGATACACTCATAGATACACACACATTCCACATGGTATATGCAACGTTTCAAACTGCTAATTATGCATGCAACATATGCAATGCCGCAGCCAGCAAATGTTTCGCGTTTGCATTAGAAAAGATATAACAACAATAACAACAAACAAAAGCAACAGGCTGCAAAAAAATAGAAATTATAATAATAATGCATTGAAAAATAAATACACACAGATACACACACATACAGCTTACTATAGATACACAGATACAAAAATATGCAATAGCGGAATGCACGCAGTCGGCCTACCAAATGAGCAGCGACGCCGCCGCCGCCGTCGCGTCGCAGCGCTCGCATCGTGTGAATTTTAATTAAAAGAAAGAAAAAGAAAGAAAGAGAGAAAGAAAACTGCAGCTTACAGTTACACGCTGCAACGTTTCATTTAGTTGTTACACTTTGTCGGGGAACGAGGGGAACTAGTGCGGGAACTAGTGCTGGAACTAGTGACTCGCTGACTAAACAAACTACTAATTAAATGCAGCATATGCCGCTAATTAAATTTATGTGCGGCGCTGCCAACTGATTATCAACAAAAATTATTTATGCAAAATCTGACAGGAAATACCTAACTATGCAGGCAGCTTTGGTAGCTAGCTACCTACAACAAACAATCCAAGCGGCGATGCATGCCCGATAAAAAGATACAGATACATATGTATCTCTACCTGCCTGTATTTATTACAATATTGTAGCTGTTGTTGTTGTTGTTGCTGTTATTTTGGCTTTGACTGTGTAAGCTGCGCTTAATTTAATTGTACATAGTTTTTGGTTGCATATTTAATTAGCTGTTGTATGTGGCAAGCTCGAACAGTAGCTTAAAAACGCTCTTCCGGCAATTCCTGCGGCGTTGACTGCCTGCCACCAAAAGGTGTGATATCTGGCAGTACGCTTTAAGCCGAAAATGTCTCAGTTAATTAAAATGGCTATCAGTTTTTCCAAAGAAACAGCTTGAAAAAAGTCATAGTATCCACCGAAAATAGATCTTCAAAAGATAACCGATTTTTATAGCTTTTTAGAATGCAGCACAAAGGAAAAACTTTATGTTAAATGGTCTCAAACTTTGATAGAACTTCAAAAGATAATAGCTTATTGTAAAAGTTGAGCTAATGAAATATTTATGAGCCATTAAAATTTTGATGTCTTCGCTGCCTAGATATTGTAGCGCAACTTTTTTGAGCGACAAAATCTTTATGCCTCGTTGCTGTTGAAAGCTGCCGACAGATGAAAAATTCTCGATAGAAAATTTACGTTCGGATTAAGTTCATTTCAAGATTCTCAATTTCCATTGTTGGAAAATGTTCCATTTAACGGCTTTAAGACGCTATTTGAGACAGTGAGAAAATTATAACCATTTTTAGGTGCAGCTGAAATGTTCTCGTAAAAATTTGATCATTTAAACCTTATTTTTTGTTCAGGCTAACTCAGCAGGATTGTTTAATTAAAACGAAATCGATCGTTAATAACATTCTTCAGGTTATGTAGTAAAGTTTATGGCGGCAATTAGTCTCGCAGCTCAGTCTTCTGCACTGTCATCTCTACAGAAGAATTGCTCCAAGTAATAGCAGGAAGTAACACAAATGAAGCTGCATAAAGTTGCACTTAATGGCACATAATCTGCAAATATCTCAAAGATACTTTCTTCTGCTAGTTTATTCTGCTCTTCAATTTCAAACTGTGATGCAAACACTAAAAAATTTAAGGTGCCGCAGATTAGTTCCCGTAAAAATTTTCCAACGTTCTTTGATTAGAAAAATTTTTTTTGATTGCCTCAGGCTAACTCAGCAGAATCGTCAAATTAAAAGGAAATCGATCGTTAAAAATGTTTTTCTTATTAAATATGCTTGGAAAAACACCCTTGTGCTGTTATCTCTTCAGAAGAATTACTCTATGTAATAGCAAAAAGGCCTTAAAAACGCTCTTAATAGCACTTAATCTGCGTCTTATATGTTCGCTAATCATCTGCGAAAGTCCCAAAGATGACTGCATTCTTCTACTGGTGTCTTCTCCTTTTCAGTTTAAACAGTGAGAAAAAATGAACAATTTCTGGTATAAATGAATCGTTTTCGTAAAAATTTTCCAGCGTTCTTTAATGACAAATCTCTTTTTTAGTGCCTCCGTCTATTTGGTATTAATTTCGTTGAAGTTTTATATATCTCAGTAGAATCGTTTGATTAACACGAAATCAATCGTTAATAACATTCTTCAATAAAATATGCTTGGGATAGTAGCGCTAATTAATGCGCCATTTCGACCATGTGCTGTCATCTCTTCAGAAGAATTACTCTATGTAATAGCAGAAAGTAAGAGATGCATATAAGTGACACTTTATGACACTTAATCTGCAAAAGTATCAAAGATACTTTCTTCTACTAGTTTCATCTCTCCTTCAGTTTAAACAGTGAGATATTTTCTTAATACCTATTTTAAGATATAGCAGAATCACTATCGTAAAATTTTTCTAACATTCTTTGTTGTATGTATCTTAGTAGAGTCTTTTAATTTAGGCTTAGAAAATCAGTAAAGTTTCTTATGCCAAAAAGCCCCTCAGGTCACTCTTCTGCGCTGTCATCTCTTGAGAAGAATTACGCTACAGAAAGTAAGAGATGCTTAAAGTGGCACTTAATGACACTTTATCTAAAAAAGTCTCAAAGATGCTTTCTATTAATAGTTTCATCTATTCAATTTCATCTCTTTAATTTCAACAATGAGATATTGTCTTAATACCAATTTTTAAAGTTGTCGTAGAAACGTTCTCGTAAAAATTTTCCAACATTATTTGATCACAAATCTTTTTTGTTGGAGCCTCCGGCTATTTAGCATTCATTTTATTGAAGTTTTAAGTATCTCTGTAGAATCGTTTAATTAAAGTTTTGAAAAGCAGAAGTAAAGTTTATTACGCTAATTTGCCTCCCAGGTCAGTCTTCAGCGCTGTCATCTCTTCAGAAGAATTGCGCTACAGAAAATAGCATCATCAAGCATTTAAAGACACTTAGTCGGTACCTAGCATTTATTGCAAAACAAAGACCAAAGATATCTCGTAGATACTTTTTACTAATAGTATCTTTTTATCGTAAGTTTTGAAGAATTCGTTAATCTGCAGCATCTATGGCAAAAATCGATACAAAAATCAATCATTTATTGCAAAAAAAGTGTCTCAAGGATACTTTTTCTAATAGTATCTTCTACTCGTAAATCTTGAAGAATTCGTTAATCTATAGCATCTATTGCAAAAATCAATACATAGCTTCAGCTATATCATAACAAGCGTTTATTGGAAAAAAAAAATATCTCATAGATACTTTCTTCTAATAGTATCTTCTTCTTGAAAATTTTGAAGAATTCTATAAGGTGCAACATTCATAGGCAAAACTCAATACAGACCTACTGCTATATCATAACTAGCATTCACTGCGTAAAAATATCTCATAGATACTTTTTTTTAAATATCTTATACACGTAAATTTTGAAGAATTCGTTTATTTGCAGCATCTGAGGCAAAAATCAATGCATAGGTACTGCTTTATCATAACTAGCATATATTCCCAAAAAAAGTATCTCAAAGATACATTTTTCTTAAAGTATCTTCTACTCTTCAATCTTGAAGAATTCGTTTATTTGCAGCATATATGGCAAAACGCAATACATAGCTACTGCTATTCACATCTAAACTTGAAAAAGATACGTTTCTTATATATCGTATAACTTCTTGCTGTAATAAATTTGCTTATGCCTTTCAATTCATTTCACGCATTCACATTATTCAATGAGCCTCAATGACACTTTCTATGAATGACAAACCACTCACGAATACAATCAACTGAAAGAAAAAAATTAAATACAATCTTTTTTAATAGCAAAAATATCTATAGATAGATTTATACATATAGACAATATGAGCTTGCACTTGCACTAGGCGCAAATAATTCGAAAAAAAAACGAAGAAAAGAAAATGAAACCTCTTAAATATTTATTGTGCCAAGGCGACAGGCCAAACAAACAAACAAACAAACCAAGCAAGCAACAACAACAACAAACAAGAAACATTTACCAAGTGAGTCAGCCCGACATACATAAACATATCTACATATGTATATATGTATCTTTATATATATATAGAGGCTATATGTAATACTCAACTGCTTGACTGACTCTACAGAAAGTGCAAACAGTGTTGCAAGCTAACCAGCCTATGATTGTGTGTGTGTGTGTGTGTGTGTATCTGTGTGTGTATGTCTTGAGTGTGTGTGCGTGTGTGTGTTTAATTCATTAAAATAAAATTAATGCATATTTACGCGCAATTTGTGAAAATGCATCCAACAGCTAGCCAAAAGAATTTCCAACGGAGCATAAATTAAAATATATTAATAACAACAGCGAACAACAACAACAACAAAAACAAGAGCAACAACAACAAACACACACGAAGTGTTGCAAGTGTAAGAGGCAACAACAGTGTTGGAAAAATATTTAACACTGAGCTTAAGTATCCAAGTTGAACAAGACAAGAAGCTAGTTTTAAAAAAAAGTATCTTGTGGGTTACTTTGGTTGAAAAAATATTGTATCTTATTTGTTCATTTATAAAATCATGCAAAAAATAATCATGTTGTACAACAGTGAAAATTATGTTGAATTTTGCTATAAGAGGAAAAATTATGCAATGTTTTTGATTAATTTTAGAGCCATTTTAATCTAAGCAGCTCCTCAGACTCAAGAAAATCTTCCAATTGAGGCAGAATTTCCGCAAGCTCAGAATGTATCTCAAGCATCAAAGTTCTTAAAGAATTAAAAACTGCTCCCGAGCATATAAAAATGATTGCGTACGGAGTAGCTTGAAAACATTTTGTAACATTCCATTCCATTTTGTTCCGCACCAAACGGGCTTGATCGCCTTTATAAGCTTATCATTGATTATATCCTTCCAAACAATGTATCTACAATGATTCTTGCTTAAATTCTTCACTTAAGATCTGTACCTGTATCTGTACCCATTTAAATCCAAGTAGCTCATCAGCTCCTATCATCTTAATAGAATCAAGAAAATCTTTCAATTGAGCAAGAATTTCCTCAAGCTCAGAAAGCACCGCACCCAGATGGGCATCATAGTTCTTGAAATATAAAAACTGCTCCCAAACGTATAAAAAAGAATGCATACGGAGTAGCTAGTGAACATTTTGTTCTATTCCATTCCATGTTCTTTCATACCAAATGCATAAACGAAAGGTACAGCTCGATCACCTATATATGTACACTTTTAATCGAATATTTCCTCAGTTCCTATGATCTTAACGGACTCAAGAAAAACTTCTAATTAAGCAAGAATTTCCTGCAAGTAGGGCATCATAATTCTTGAAAAATAAGCAATTCTCCCGTACCTATAAAAAAGATTGCGAGCGGAGCAGCTTTCGAACATTTTGTTTCATTTAATTCCATTTTGTTCAATACCAAATCCAATCAACTGAAGGTACAGCTTTGGTATCGATTGCCTCTATATGCTTATCATCCAATATTCCTTACCAAATAATGTATCTACAATGATTCTCGCTTAAATTATTCACCTAAAAAACTACGCATTTGTATCTGTATCTGTGTCCATTTAAGTCCAAGTAGCTCCTCAGTTCCTGTCTTGATTTGAATACACTCAAGAAAATCTTCCCATTGGCCAAGTTCAGGAATCATCTCAGCAAGATTGGCATCATAGTTCTTGAAAAATAAACACTGCTCCCAAACGTATAAAAAAATGTCGTACGGAGTAACTCGCAAAACATTTTGTTTCGTTCCACTCCATTTTGTTTCAAAACAAATCCATTAACTAAAGGTACAGATTTGGGCTATAGCACGATCGCCTTTATAAGCTTATCATCGAATATGTCTTTTAAAATAAAGTATCTTCACTGATTCTCGCTTAAATTATTGTCAAGCTCAGGAAGTAAATCAGAAAACTGGTCATCATAGTTCTATTATAGAAGAAAGAAAAACTGCTTGTAAACGTATCCAAAAAAAATACTGTACGCTTTCAAATAACATAATTTATTTAATTCCATTTCAATTTGTTCCATACAGCTTGATAAGCCTCTAAGCTTATCATCGCATATTTCTTACCAAATAATGAATCTACAACGATTCTCGGTTAAATTATTATCAAGCTCAGGGCGCATCTCCACAAGATGGGCATCCGTACTTGAAAAATAAAATCTGTTCCCAAACGATTGCATACAAAGTGCCTAGCGAACATTTTATTTCATTCCATTCCATATCGTTCCATACAGCTTTGAGCTACAGCTCGATCGCCTCTATAAGCTTATCATCGCACATTTCCTACCAATAAATGTATCTACGCTGATTCTCTCTAAAATTATTCACTTAAGATGCTACGCTCGTAGTCTCCGCTAATAGCTCACACCTAAATGGAACGCCTCTTGTAGAAATCATAATTACTTCTGGCCTTATTTGCACGACTAGCGCAAAACCAAACCAAAGCAAACAGCTTGAGATGCATTTGTATCTGTATCTATAAGGCTGTTTATTGCCTATAACAACAGCAAAAAAAAAGCAACTTCAACTCAAAATATATTTGCGGATACATGGAGCGCATTTCCTTTTTGTTTTTAGTGCCATTGTCGTTGTTGTTGTAGCTGTTGTTGTTGTTGTTGTTAATTGGTTATCTCAACATTGAAAATCTCAACAACTTTTCACTTCAGTTTGCTGCGATGTTGTTATTGCTTGTTGCCTTTTTTGCGTAATTTAATTAGTATTCTGTGGCCAGAAATCTGATATTGTATATGGCTTAAGAGTTGTGTAGATTTTTTTTTTTGCCGCCCCACATCCCCGCCCTCTCTCTCGTGCTTACATTTATTTTTATGCACACTGACAGTTGATTGACAGCAAATAGTATAATTTCTGTATCTATAAGGTGCTCATAGCCTGAACATAGTTTGTCAGCTATATTTGTATCTGCAAGATACACATATATGTGCATATGCATATAAGTAAGCAACTGTGCAAAATGGCAACAAGGATGGCCAACCTAATCAAGTGGGATAAGTCAATGATATCATTTTAAAGACTTGCACGAAACAATCGTGAGAAAATCGTGAGAAACATCGCAGCGTTTATATCGCATTAAGGCTGACAAATTGAAATGAAAGCAAACATTTAGTTTGGGGCGTTTTGGAAAGTATCTTTTAGCCCCAATGAAGAGACAGAAACTCTCATCATAAAATTAAAAAATTGTAAAATTTTGTAATGACATAAAATTTTTATGTTGGGAAGGAAGTATTTTATTACTTGGTGAGAGGGAATTTCAAATGCTGTTAAACTGCGAAAAACTATTAAAAATTGACATAGTAAAAGATTTTCATGCATTGACTGCAAAAGACATTCCAAGAAGAACTTCTTTACAGTCACTTCTGATATTTAATTTATGCTAGAGGAAAACATCTCTTTTTGAGATAATGTATGTACAAGTTTTTTAGAAGAATTACTGGAAAGATTTTGGTATGATTGATTTTAGCTTTATTGTAGATATTTATCACAGTAGTGAAAGATTTCTATGGATTGACTCCAAAAGACTTCATTCCTAAACGATTTTCATATAAAATTGGACCTAAAAGAGCTTCTTTAGAGAAACTTCGGATATTTTAATAAAGCTAGAGAGCTGTATTTTTGAACTATTTTTTATTGTTAAAAGAATTACTGAGAAGGTTATGGTATGGCAGATTTTAGCTTGATGCTGAATATTTATGAATTCTACAAAAAATCGTAGCTCCTCAATAATAAAATAATCTTAATTCTTAACTCTCCTCAATAATCTTAAAATCTTATATATTTACGCTGAAGATCTCTTAACAGCTTTTTTCCCTTGATATTATGCATAGTACAAGATATCCCAGCTAGTCGGAGCATAGACAGCTTATTTGGAATAAGCTACTCCCAATACTTTAAATTAAAAGTATCTTTATCTTTTATTGGCATCGAAAAATATCGACCCTCAAATTGTTTCAAAACCCAACTCTATCCCAAACAACTTCCAACAACTCTACGTCACTATTTCCAGTGAAACTTATAACTAAATAGATTTCAAGTACTATAATTAAATGATTGTGTTTTAGCGATAGGAAATTAAAAACGTTTTAACAGCGATACAAACTGATAAGATGATTGACATTAGGCCAAAACTAACACAAAAACCAACAAAAAAAAAACAAATACAACAACCACAACAGTAACAACAACAAATGTGTAATAAACAAGCGCGACAACAAAACTATTTAATGATTACTACTATTACCTCTATACAAAGAGAGCGCAGCTTAGTGCTTGTGTATGGGTGTGTATCTGTGTGTTGGTTTGTGTAACTGTGTGTGAGTGTGTCATTAGAAATGCCAATTGCACGTAATACGTCAAATGTTTAGTGAAATTATTTTTAATGAAATGTTGTGTCATTAGACGGGCACTCACACAAATACACTCACACACACACACAGATACATCAATATATATATGTGTGTGCGGTTATAGGCTAGTCAAAGGGGGCGCGTCTGTCTGAGGTCGCGCGATTAGCTCAGAGCTAATATGAAGCTAGGGTCACACGTGTAAGTTTTTTTCTGATAGTTTACATACAAACTTAGACTGTATGACGTCATTAGTTGGGAAAAATATAGCAACGTAATTTTGGACGAAATGATGTCTAACTCAGAGATAAGGCAGCTTAGATTGGAAAAATCATGCTTACGAAACAAAATACTTCTACAAAGTAAAGATTGGCTTTTCTACAAAATAAATTTAAAGATCGAAACCTTTTTTCATTCGAATTTTTCTGCTCCTTAGATGCTTTTTATTTTCTCAGAAAAATATTGCTTGAGTGTCATATATTTTTTCCGGCTTAAATTTAATAAAATAGTATAAATAAACATATTTTATTAAACACTTTGGGAGAACCTCCGATTTTTTGTAAAATTCATAGATATCTAGCATAAAGCTGAAGTTTATCCTACCAAAATCTTGTCAATAATTCTTTCAAGAAACTTTTAAAGCAATATCGCTAAAACAGATGATATCAAGCTTCTTTAAAATATCAGAAGTTACTCTAGGTCAGCTTTTGTTTGCAAATCATTTAGGAGTGGAGTCTTTTTGATAATCTTTCATTTCTTTCGTAAAATTCATAAATATGTACAATAAAGCTAAGATCTACCCTACTAAAATCTGCTCAGTAATTCTTCTAACAAACTTTAAAAACTAAAGCCAAGAGCTTTTTAAACCCAAAATCATAGATGCCTACTCTGTAGCCAAGCAACTAAAGCCTTCAGGCTGGTCTTAAAAGGCTTCTTTGTAGCCACAATTTAGTTTAGTCAAATGAATTCTAAGTTCTTAAAGAGTCCCTTAGGCCTTCAGGCTGATTTTAAGGCATTGAGCTTCATTAAATGCTCTATATCTTTGGAGGATTTGAAAATTTCAAGAAGATGTCTAAGGTGTTAATCTATAGTGAGAATTTTTATGCTCAAATCAGCTACGCTAGTCTTATTTTAAAACCTGAAAATTATTCTTTTGATACTAACAATTGCTGCTTACTATCTTAAATATCCCTGAGTGACCACCATTACTTAGATGTATAAAATAGTTCTTTGAATATTTTTCTAAAATTCAAGCAAATTTTTTTCGTGTTCAACAATTATTATTTTAAAAGGTCGGTAAAATAAAAATTTGTATACTTCAAAATCAAAATTTACCCAACGTCCTGAAAATAGGACATAAACTTTCAATGTTAAATAATACTCTTACATTTTAAAAAGCTTTTGAAAATAGTATAATGGTGTTTGGGAACATTTATTTCTCAAAAAATTTCCATATATAAAATTTGTATTTTCCAGGGACCGGAATACTTATAATATTTAAAATAAAGATTATGAAATAATTATTATTTTTTGATTCTTTTATTTAAATCAAATTTTAACTCTTATCCCTTTTTCGTAAGGTCCTTTAAAAAAATGATATATTGCTGCATGGACTTTCATATAAACCACTTTTTTCGCTTTGATTTTTTTCATAACCATAACTCTTATTTGCGATCCCTGGTATTTTCTAAAAAATTTTATATTTTTTAAGCGTACTTTGCAATTCTTTATTTCTAAAATATAAGATTTTCGAATTTTCGCGATATCTCCCTTCGATAGCTCAAATATTAAATTATTTATTTATTATTATATTAAATTATTATATTTAAAAAAACTCTTATCTGCATACTTGCCCATCCTCTTTTAAATCCAACAATATTTAATTTCCAAATGTGCCTGAAAATGGGCGTGTAAGCTCGATCATAAACGAGTTGTCCTATAGCCAGGACATTGGGCATCTTTGGGTTAAAGAAGGAAATCTCTAACAAAATTTCTAAAAACTTGAGATAAATATATATTATTGTCTTCAAAATTTCAAGCAAAAACCGTTTTTTAATTGTGTTGCATCGAATGAAATTCTAGAAGAAATTTTTACTTTTAGATCGTGTTATTTCAAAACCAGAATTGGATGTACTTTCTTTTCCTAAAGTATACAGATCTTTGAAGCAGGTACATCTCATATAAATTTCTTCTATGCTACCAATTTCACCATCTCAAACATTTGTTCCATTCCCATCCATTTGACGTCACAAATAATTTGCCTGTCTGAACGTAGCTTAAGTGTGTCCATCCGTTCGTGTGTCTGTGTTAGTTTTGTTAATTTAGCTAAAAGTCCATTAAATGTTTTAGTTCTTATTGCGATGGACGATGTTGTTGTTGTTGTTGCTACTATTAACGTAATTGAGCATAAACGTCGTACTCTCCTGCTCTTTAGTACCTCTCTCTCTAGCCCATCTCTCTCTCTCTCTCTTTACCTTTCGCTCTATATGTTTGCCTTTACACCTTATAGAGCAGAGAGAGTCCCAAGCCAAGCCGTAATTATTATGATGTGTGACATGCAGCGGTCATCATCATTACATATACCCATACAATATAAATGGTATATACTATATATAGTTTTCTTTATGCCTGTGTCTGAGTCTCTCCCCGAATCCTTATGCCCGCCCTTGGGCATAAATTGCCCAACACTGTAGTGTATTTTGCACAGTGCAACAACTGCGTAGTTTACTGTGGGCCCAGACCAACCATTGGCCATTGGGGTTCAATGAACGACAAGTCCCCGTAGTAGAGATAACTGCCCCACATGCGACGTACACTCCGAACAGCGTCAAAAAAAATAATAAAAATATATATAAAAAAACCAAAATAGAATTTAATATTAACGTTTTATTAATACCCTTGCGAATTACTTTATAATCGATTTTATCAATGGATTGAAGGCTTGGAAAATCTAAAATTTCAGGTTCAAAGATCTAGTTACTCCTTTAATTAATGTATTATACATAATTAATATTTAAAAAGATAAATCTTGATTCTTGAAAAATTTCTGGTATTAAGTTAACTGATTGCGATTATTATTAACTTCTTAGTAAAATTTCTGAAATAAAAAACCTTTTATACAAATTTCAAACTATTTTCTCAACAACCAAAAAAAAAAAGTGTCTTCTGATAACGCATAATAAATTATGTTAAGGTTATCTTGGATCTTATCTTTTTATTTTTTAATTATATAACAATTTAAACAAACGCAAAATGGTAATTTATAGTTTTCGCACGTAATAAAGATTGTTGGAATATACGATTGTTTGTATAAGCTTATAAAATAAATATTATAAGTAGAGATACAGATGATATAGACAGGGTAAGGAAATTTGTATTTATTTATTTAACATTGTAACTTGGATTTAGTTTTAAGGGACAAACTAATTTGAAAGCCATAGCAACAAAGGCCTTTAGCTGGGTGGTATATAGCAATTGAGAAACATATTTATTTAATTTTAATTTTTTATAAGAAAGTTTTGATCCGTAAATTATAAATAAGAAACTGCACTTACATGGTGTTTCAACAACAGTTTTCAGGATCTGAAATATGAAAAGAAACTATTAGTAAATAAGTTTATTATACAAATCTGAAACAGAAACAAAAAATCTTAAGTAAATTATAACTTTTTCCTGAAAATAGTACAAAATAAAGTCGAAGTAAACAAATTTTCTTGTAATGAAGAGTGTTCACTTAAAAATTCAGTTTTTTGTAAAAAATAAAACGACTTTAATTTTTTAACTTATTAAAAGCAGAATACTTTTACATTTATAATCTAATTTTTTTATGCAATATCAAATAGTCCTGGCAAAAATAATTTTTTATTTTATTAAAAGTCGTATCTGATTTAAATACCACCTTTCTAAAAATTCCTAATATACAATTTTTGTATTTCTTTAAAATTAAGTAATTCTACAACTTTAATTTAGAAAAAAATTTGAAAATAAAGCAGACCACAAATAGATTGTCTGAAAAACAATCCCGACGCATATCTTTCTAATCGAAAATTTTTTGTGATTCGTATATATTTTTATAAGCATTTAAAAAAAAATAACTCCTTTGATTTGAAGGAAAGTTCATTTTAGGGGCGTTTACTTCGAAAAAAGTTAATCCGAATGAAAGACTATAAAAGTTAAGGGATTTCTGGCACATTACGAATTTGCTCTGCTTTTAGGATTATATTGAAAATCTTTCGTAAATTAGTTCAGAAGTATTTTCAGCTGTAAAAGATATTTTAGAACACAATATTTCCAATTTTTTTTTTATATTTATTTTTAAAAGAATAATAATAGTATAATGATAAATTTTTAAACCAAAACAATAAATAAAAAAATTAAAATATTTTATTAAAACCAATTTCCTTGTATATATTTCCCAAACGGCAATATTTTTGTGAAATGAAATAATAAGGAGCTCAGATCAAAATAATTCCCTTGATTTAAAAGAAATATCATTATAGGGGAGTTTAATTTGGAAAATGTTAACCCAAATTAAAAACTATTAAAGTTAGAGATTTCTGGCGCATTACAAATTTTAGCTAGGGACTATATTGAAATTCTTAAAAAAAAAATTCAGAAGTACTTTTAGCTGTAAAAAAATTTTAAAATATAATATTTTGAATTTTTTTAAAGTTTGTTATTAAAAGAATTAAATATTAAAAATAAAATTGCATTTAATAAACGAAAAATATATTTTTCATTTATTTAATAATATTATTACTATAAAATGTAATCCAGGAAAGCAATTGAAAAATAATTTACACCATAATATTTTAAAGAAAGCAGTAAATAAAAAGAAATATAAAATATTCTATTGAAAAATTGAAATTTTTCTCAAATACGTTTTCTACAACCCAATTCCACCCAATGTTATTTCGGAATATTTGAGACTACTACTTAAAAAACATAGAAAATTAAGAGATTTCTGGGATACACAAGATTTTTTGTGCTTTTTGATCATATTAGATATCTTTCGATATCTTTTACTATTTAAAAATAATTTCCGCACTTTACAATTTCTAAAAAAAATCACAGTAATTCAAAATAATAAAAATTTTCCACTGCAAAGTGTGGACTAATAAATTAAAACTTTTGTAGCTGCTCTTTCTATAATATAAAGAAATTCCAAAAATTCTCAAATTGTCTAAAACCGAATTCCGCCGTATCCAAAGCTTATTTCGAAATATGTAAGACCAATTAAAAGACTTCGAAAGTTGGCGGAATTCTGGCACACCCCTGAATGGAGGCCCTTTTGATTATATCTCAAATCTTTCATAATAAGTTGTTCATATTCACTTTATCTTATATTTATCTTTAAACAAGGTTTGGGCAATAATAATTTTTTACTGCTAAAACGATTGAGGAATTCGAACTAGGGGAAAAATAATTTTATACATAAATAACTATTTTATTAAGGGTCTCAATCGTAGCTAACTGCTTCGAAAATTCATGGAACTCCTCCCTGGCAGTGTATATAATGAGAGCTCACACGTTTTTCGTATTTTTATTGCATTTAGCAATGCATTTTTACTTTTAAAATCAACAGGCGAAAAAAACAAAAAAAAAATAATAACAAAAAATTATGCCAAATGTACAGAAAAAAACCAAACTAAATGCCTCACTTTACTTAAGCAAAATGATTTTTATCTTCATCGGCGTCGCCTCGTTTTATGAGCATCATCAAAAACTAATAAAAAGTCAATGCGTTTTTTATTTGCAGGCACTGTGGCAACGCCAACAACAACAACATCAACTAGAGGAGGAAGAGACTTGTGGCAAGCAGCATGAGGCAAAATGCAAAAAGTCAAGGCAAGTAGCAAAAAGGCCTCAAAAATTTAAATGTTTGATTGCACTATGGGTGTGCGTGTGTGTGTCACTGTGTGTCAGTGTGTGTGTGTGTGTGCAACATGTTGCATGCATTCGCTCTTGTAATTTGCATATAAATGTTGCCAAAGTGCTTCAAATCTGAAACTGAACCAGCAAAGGCGTCCCAGAGGAGACGGTCGGTCGGTGGTGGTTCCTCGTTCCCTGTGCCCCACTCGAGAATGCAATCACATCGGGTGGCAACTTGAAGGCACTGGAACGGAAGAGTGGAGTGGATGGATGGATAGAATGGATGGATATCTGGAACTGAGTCCGTTACAATTCATAATTTGATATTAAACATGCGCACGTAGAACTTGTAAATTTGCAAATTGCTAAAATGCATGACAGGAAGGCGAAAACTTTCAGGCAGGGAAACGACGAATCCGACCGAACTAAACTGAATCTTTTGCCAGTTCAGTTTCAAAAAGGTTTCATTTTTAGTTCTTTTTTTTTGTGTTTTTTGCTGCCCTGAAGCATTGCGTGAATTTGCATTTACATGTGGCTTGAGTGCAGTGGGATTTTTTTCCGATTTTTTTTAAAGCCTTTGCTCAATTGACTTTCAATTGCAAGACAAATAAAAATCATATAAAGTACATATATATACTGACATTGTTGTATATGACATACAGACAAGCCTGAGAGTAGTATAAATGATGTATATAGGCACTTGAATATTTCCAAATAAGAGCAATCCATTCAATGAATTTGTGATCTCAATTTCTCAAAATTCTGGCCTGCTTATGCAGCTGTTGGGATTTAGTGGCGGCTATAAAAATTGCTTTAAATACTGATGGGAAAAATTTAAATCTTTTAAACAATAAAATGTCGCTCTTAAATGACTATATACTATATGATGATACGGCCTATAGACTTATAGACCCAATACGTAGCCATTAAGAAATGCAGTAAGCTTCAAAGATTAGTACCTGTCCGACAGATGTCATGGAGTCAGTCCTTGGACTGACCCCACTGCACATTTTCATCCAAAAGTCATGAATACTACGTATCCAGATCACATCTGGACTTTTAGTAAGTGACACTGGTCATGCTGCACTTATATATTTCCTACCTGAAGTATCGATCTGCCCTAGATCGGAATTATTTCATAACAAGAAATTTAAATCTCTTCTCCCAAGTCGGGAGACTTGGGCTGATGACACCCCTGTGGAAACCTCCGGTGGTAACAATGGTTCACGGATGGGCTCAAAGCTGAGCAGGTCGTTGGACCCAAAACCAGAATCTCTACTGCAATGGGCATCTGGCCCAGCGTCTTTCAAGCAGAGTTTCATGGCGTAGAGATCTGCAATCTTAGTATCCTTCACAAGGGAACTAGGAGAGCAAACATCTGTATTTGCTCAGATAGCCAAACTGCTATTAGGGCATTATCATCCTGAAGCATCTCCTCCATGATGGTTAAAGAATGCCTACCTCCAAACCCTTACCACCCGGAACAAAGTCGTGCTATGTTGGGTACCTGGACACTCAGGAGGGGATGGTAACACGATCGCTGACGATCTAGCACTACGGGGTGCCTCCAAACAGACTACATCTCCGTTTTGTGTACAGGTTGGTCCACAATCAAGACCATGATAAACAAATGGGCTGCAGGAGAACATAGAAGATACTGGTTCTCCTTATCGGGGTTGCATCAAGCAAAAGCGCTTGTCAAACCTCTGGATATGATCAAGACTCTGATCTGATCCCTCAGCAAGTCGTCCAGTGTTTTTAAAGTAAACTCCTGGTAGAAAATGAAATTCCCTAAAAAAATCTCTAATAAAGAGGTTACTAAAAATATTTTTATTCAAAGTGTTAAATTTAAAAATCATATTATAACTAACTCTGTTGCCCTTTAACGATATTCTTATCAGGTTTACAGGCAACAGAGATATTGATTTATAAATATTTCCACAAAGCTCAATCCTTAGCTCATAAACTATTTCTAGTTTAGGACCTACAGAGTCGAAAAACTAAATTTTTGTTGTACGAGTATATCCATATTTTTGGACTGTTGTGTAAATAACTCTAATTAGTAATTACTCGTATTTGTGGTCAGTGTGACCATAGTTGAAAAAATTAATCTACATTAAATCCCTTTACGATCTTGTTATCAGACAAGCCTTCGAGTCTGACATTGATTTAAAAATAATTTCCATAAAGCTTAATCCTCTGCTCATAAACTATTTCTAGTTTAGGACCCAGAACCCGAAACCAGTTAAGCTTAATTTGACTCCTACGAAAAAAAAAAAAAACACGCAATAAGGCATAAATCATTTTTATTAGACATTTCCCCTTAAGAACAACGAAAAGGAAGCAAAAACAAAAAAAATAAATAAATAAATACCAAACAACAACAACAACAAAAACTGAATGTTAAATATCACGCAACGGAAAAATCGAACGTCGCACATTAAAGTCGACAAAAAGTAAAAAAAAAATAAAAGAAATAGTAGAAAAAAAGCAGAGACCCTGTCTAGAGGTAAGGAGGACTTTGTAGGTCTGGACTGAGGACTGAGCACGCAACTTTCCAACGAGCCACGCACACAGGACAAGCATAGCGTGAGAGAGTGAAACGGAGAGAGAGTGTGGGCAGGAGAGAGAGCCACAAAGAGAGCACACAAAAAACACTGCGAGAAAAGATTAATGGGAAATCCATTTCCAACGTTAAAGATTACAAGTCCACAATCAATGCCATTAAAATTAAAGCCAAAAATGCCAAAAATAACCCTGAGAAATAAATTCCAGACACCCCTAATTGATCATATATGTGGGTAGTTCATATTTTTTGGGACGCAGAAAAAAAAGAGGCCACGTTTTTGGCTTAGTGGTTGATTTCTTATGGCAGGACCTGGCACACACTTAAAGAGATAGCTACACACATGCGCCAGCCATATTTGTCTAATGCCAACACACACGCACACATAGACACACTTACATATGAGCTCCTTGCTCGTTTTTGTAGGCGTCACCCCGAACACCGTGAACAGCCCTCATATTTTTGACTCTCACCCTAACAACAATAAAAACTGTGCCAAACTTTTCGTTTTGGCCAACTCACTTAACCCAATAAGCAACTTTGCATGGTTCTTATCTTTTATCAACGAAAAAAAATAAAAATAACTGAACCATGTGTTATGTGCCGTTATGAACTTTGGCTATTTTTAGCATTATGTCAGCTTGACAGTTAATCAGTCTGTCTGACTGTACTTTGTAATCTTATCAGTTCGCTCTGGCCAGCGAGAGGTGATGAGCAATTGAAAAGCAATCAGTTGTAAGAAATTTAAATGATGTCAGAGCGTTGGGAATGGGAAATTTTTTTAAAATATTTAATGAGCAGAATGCTTATAAAAAAAAGCAGGAGACTAAAGATATGAAATTATTTGTATGGTAAGAACTGGCCGATTATAGACGTCATTCCCCCAAACGCTGCTCATAAATCGAAGGCACAAAAATCATATTATTTAAAAAATAAGAATTTCGCCGGTTTTAGAATTATTTCCACAATCATGTACTAACTGTTCCGGATTTTCGATATTACCAATGCGTTGAATTTTACATTTTTTCGTAAGAACATGTCCGTATTGCTTTAAATAAATTATCGATAAATTCGATTGTTAGACAAAAAGCAATAGATTCAAATTATCTATGACCTCTTTGTAATCGTTTAAATTTAAATCGAATAATAAAGTTGATTTTGAGTTCAAGTGTTCCGGATTTAAGTTGTTTTCTCAAAAAAATCTTTCGGTTTTGCTCAAAATTGAGTTGGTCACACTAACTATAACGATAATTTTATTCATATGTCATTCTACCGAAAATATTAAAAATATGTGAATAGTAATCACTAAAAGTGAATTCGCAGTAAAATGTACCAAGAGAAATGCCGATAATGTGATTTGTTTCCGTTAATACGCTATTTTTGTAGGCGTAACTTATACTATTGACCTCTACTGTTTATCGAACTATGAATTAGTAAATAATTTGTACTAATTGCACCAAAGGCCAATAACCTTAGCCTCAATTAATGCAAATTATACTCATAAAAGCTCAATAGAGTATTGATTAGATAGGTCTAAAAATTACGGGGTCATGTCAGTTGTTGGAAAGCTTAGGGTTATTTACGTAGTAATCTGCTGCGTAGCATCCGATTCCGCAGTCAGAATTGGCTCATCATGTCAGGACTTTGAGTTATTTGAGGTTATTTTTTTCATACTGTTTAGGGTGCAAACCCTTTAGGTGATGGGACAACTCTGACCCCAGATTCGGACTCAACGCAGCAAATTATTTCGGAAATGTAGCTTCCAACAATGTTGACCTGTAATGTTAAGCGCAAAATTTTTGGCCCAACGCGTCGGGAATTTGAGGTTATGTACCTGAAAAACAGCGTTCAAATTTTTCTTTTGAGGTTATGTACAGTTTTTTTGATAATTATTTCAACGGAGAGAATTACTTTGGAAATGACTCTTAGTTTTCCAGCAACTAAACTATGTAGACCTTTATTATATGACTCATATGAGTCCATGCTAAAATTTTGTAGCGAGTTATGTCCGAAATCATTCAAAGCCGACACACATTTCTTAAGATTCTTATAATGAAGGCGAAGAAACCAAATATTTCTCAAGTTGATCAAATTTTCTACAAGTTCGCTTCACATTTCGATAGCAACATTAAAAAAAAGCTCTACAGTTCATTCTTTTAAACTCGTATGAATCTACGCAACATTTTTGGAGAAAATTATAGTCGAACATATTTTGGTACTCTAATTAAGAAGGAACGAAGAAATAAAAGATTTAGTAATGTTAATCAAATTTTCAACAAGTTCGCTTAACAATTCGAAAGATTGGGAAAAAAAAGCTCTACAATCCACTCTTATAAGCTGGAATGAATCTTAACAAAATTTTGGGGGAAATTATGGTAAAATATGGTTTAGGTTTCTAATTAAAAAAGCGAAGAAACGAAAGATTTTGTGATGTTCATCAAATTTTCCACAAGTTCACTTAGCGATTCGAATACACCTATATAAAAGCTCTCGTATCCATACATCATTACCATATGAACCAGTAGCATACATACTCACCCTACCCGCCCTAATGAGAATCTCAAATTTCCACTGATTATGCAGATCATAGCATTCACAAAATAATATTCATCATTTTCACAACGGACCCAACATATTTCTAATAATTTTGTGGTTTCCGAAAAAAAAACCGAACAATGCCACACTTCAAACAGATTTCTCAAACAAAATAAATTACTTTTTGGTTGGGTTGGTTTTTTTTTTGTTCTATTTCTTGGCGTTGGTCTCCATAAGCTCTAAAGCTTGTTTCCAAGACCCCCCCAAACGAAAAGAAAGAAAAAATATGTCAACTTAATGCTAGACAAGTGTAACGGCCAGAACAAGAAAATGTGTCAAGCCTTGGACGGGTTGGGGATGGGATGGGACGACATAGACAAATGTTCGGAAACTTGGATGCTTAGTGGCTACAATGTCTACAAGGCGACCGATTAGCGCGCCAATTTTGCCAAGTCACGACCAGAGAGGCGGGGCTGGGCGGGGGTTGCTGAGTAGTCAAATAAAATTAACAAGAAACAAAAAAATACTACAAAATACTAAATAAATGCTGGCCAATGTGTCACGATGTTGAGATGATGACGCAATTATTGTTGGTCACATTTAATTAAAACTAAATGATTTTATAGCGGCTTTATATAAGAGAGTCTAACCGTGCCCAACTGTAGTGGGCAGCGCCTTATATGTGATATATATACCGGGGGAAAAAAATACATTTACATATTTAAAATAAAAATTAAAATTTATGTGCACACTTTGGCACTCACCTTGCGTAGCATTTAAATCTTTTGATTTCTTTCTATTATAATTATATGTTTTATTTTTAAGATTTATTGTTTAGTTTGTCTAATCCCTACTGGGCCATACCAAAAATTCATAGCTTCAGCGCGTTCTTTATAATCTATGACCCAACTTGTATTTCTTTTTTTTATTTTTTTATATTTTATTTTTTATTTTGCTACGCGTCGGCGGTTCGTTCATCTGTCGTCGTTGTCATTTCCACAAAAAAGATCGGCTATAAAAAATATCATAAAAACTTATACACAAAGTATATACCAAAAAACAACAAAAAATATCATAATTTGTTTTATGGGCTCGTGCATGTTTCTTTCTACCAAGTATAGGGCGTTGTGTGTAACGGCTTCTTTCATATTTCATGCATAAATCTAAAATAAAAATAAAAAATTCGACAACAAAAACAAAACACGCGTAGGTGCAGCCCTGGCGACCACACAATTTCATTTTCATTCAACTTGATCACGCCCTGCTCACGAACGCTGCGTTTTTTATTTTTAAGCATTTCAATTTAAATTTATTTAATATTTATTTATACACTTTTTAAGAAAATTCATCCAAAGTATTTTTAAAGCGCATTTGGAGCGCATCTTAAGTGATATGCGTGAAAAGCTAAAGTTAAAGTTATGGCTGCACCGTGATTTGCGTAATCGTGAGTAAAAGCGCGTGACAAACTTCATAAATGTCACAAAATAGTTTCAGGCATATCAGACGACTTGAGACAATTGACATTTGTTTATAGGAATATTTAGGCAGAGAGAATATTTTCAGAGATCTATAAACGCAGCTAAGGTTCGTTAAAAAGGTTTTCCGGAATGACTCAAGTCGTTTTAATATAAGCAGAAATCCAAAGGTATAAATGATTCATTTGAGTACCATTTGGGATGCATCCAGAATGCAGAGAAAAGATGCATGGAATAAACCTTTGAGTGTTGAAAATTTTGCTTAAGTATGTCTTTATATATTCGCAAATCGAAACATAACACTAGTTTACATAAATGGGTTCTTAAAATATTTGAACTTATTCATAGGAATCTCATAGAAAGGTTCCCTTGATGGTATCTCTTAAGTCTATTTCAAGGCGTTCGATGTATTTTTAAACTTGTGACCGTGTGACGTCAACAACTTTAAGGAACGATTTTACTCGACGAACGATTTTATTGCTAGGCCCTCATAAGCATGGATCCAGGATTTGATCTTGGGGGTTTTTGTACTTTGAAGTAAGTGCGACGTTTAGCTAAGCTCAAAAAAGTCAGACGATCCTGAACTTCCTTTCCATACCATCTCGGATAAATTGTCAATCAAATTTATTCATTAGCACAATCTCTCTAATGTATTATTTCAAACTTTCTGGGGGAAAGGTGGGGTAGTTGTTTGACAAAAATTTAAAATCGAGAACCACTCCGCTGGTTCCGCCACTATAAGTATTTCCGTTCGGAACTCAAAGAACTGGCAGGGATACAACGTTGAACAATGTATAAATACTCAGACTTCCCGAGCTTCTTTTCCATGGCATTGTTACAAATGTCATTCGATTGTTCCATGGCTTTTGGGGTGCCGGCATAGACGCGATGGCCCCATGTGGTTGATGGAGCATGATGCCCCGTTCAGCTTAGGACAACTGGAGGTGATGTTTTCTAGAACGTTCAGTAGGACAGTAAAGCCCGTCTCCTAAGCTCTTTTCCATGTCAGCGTAAAAATGATTTATCAGGAATTGATGTAACCTAGATCTCAGTTAAAGTCATACTGCGTGTAACTCATCTGCAGTTTTTTTCTGGATCTATGCTTCTTCTTTTAGGATTTCCTTAAGAATTTCATGCCCCCTCCAAGTATAGAATTTAGATTCCCGAATTTCAGATTTATCGATGCAGTTTTGTTATTGTACTTACTTTTAAATAGTTTTCAATGTCTATTGTTGAAATTTTGCGAACAAATTACATTCTCGTTCTATCGCTCTTTCTTAGCACTTCCTTAAGAATTTCATTCCCTTTCCAAAGTATGGAATTCGATTCCCAATTTTTAGATTTATCGATGCGGCTTATCACTATAATTAATAACTTTCTGGATCTATACTTTTTTTAACATTGCCTTAGTCCTTTCACGAGCCTTTCAAATATTGGATTTGATACCGAATTTTTAATTCGACTGTACACAATAGATTCTCGTTCTAGTTGCTTTTATATAGTTTATAAGGCCTGCTGTTGATATTTTACTATCTAGAATTCGCTTAAATTGACTTCGGCATACAGCACCGACTCTCTAAGAGTTTTATGCAACTCATTTTTAGACAGCTTTTCACCAGTTCAGTTCGGTTCAGTTTGTTCCAACTTCTCCGGTTCTCCGAAACAACTCCCCAATAAAAAGTGAAACTTGTATAAATCTTTAATTAAAATAATTGTACTATAAACTTTTTTGCGGAAAAAAGCTTCTCGCATGACCTCAGTTCAACTTTAACACACTTTGACCCGAGTCCAAAAAAAAATATATGATACCAACCAAAGCAGCTGACTCATTTTTGTGGCATAGAAAATATATGGAAAAAAACCAAAACTATAAAAAGATGGTTATATAATGCTATTATTATTAGTAGATCTTTCAAGCAGAACAACGTCAAGAACATGGCTCAAAGCATTGACTTAAATTTAGTTTTAGTTCAGTGTAGTATCATACTATATATATAGTACTATATACTATATATTTGATGTACATATATGTACCAACAAATGGCTCATTAAACTTATATGTCTCTCTCTTCCGCTCTCTCTCTCTCTCTGCCGCTCTCTGTCAAAGAACAACAACACAAAAAGTTGCGAGTTGACCTTCAAAAGTCATATAGAAAAATATATAATAATAATAACAGAAAAAAAAACGCAGCAACAACAACAACAAACCGACAATCGGTACAATTACAAAAACAACAACAAAAGTATTCAAACCCAAGCTAAAAAAAATCTGAAAAAAAACAAGAACAACAACAACAAGGCGGCTACACGCTTGAAAACAGGTTGTTGGCTTTGTTATTGTTGTTGTATTTTTTTGGTAGATTGTTTTTGATTTTTTTTTTATTCATTTTATTTTACCCACATTTTTATTTAAGCACTGCCAAAAATGAAATAATATGTTGGCTAAAATAAAAAAAACCTGAAAAAAACTAAGCAAAACTTTCGCACGACAAAATGGGAACTAAAAAATAAAAAAAAATACTTGGAACTTTATGTTTGAGCAAATTTTGTTTGTTTGCACTTGATTTTTTTTTTTAAATTTATTTTGGTACTAATTTTATTTTATATGCTGACGAATTTGGTTTAATTCGCTTTCAATTGTTGTGCGAAATGACGCAGCGTTCCCAGTTTTGTGGTCCAAAAGATGATCGCATCATGGCTCGGTTACTATTAAAAAGCAATTTCTCGCGCCAGTGTGACCAACTTGTCGAATTTGGCATATAAATAACAGAGTTGGCAGAGTTGCTTTGATAGCCAAACCTCAATTGAAGCTGAAGTGTTTGACGCTGTGAAAAGATCAAGGTCAAGAGAGCTTTAGTACTGCAGACAATATTCTCAAAACCAAAAGTATCATATTCTCAAACTTTTATAAGTGCTAACTTTTCAAGAGCAAATATAGTTTTCAAACCATTTACTTAATGGTTTGAAAACTATATTTTAAGAAAATAGTTAAAAAAAGATTCTGAGCATACTACATAACTATCAATTCTTATGCTATGGAAATTCTAATGATCTAATCCGACTTAACTCAAAATTAAAGATCAACGTCAAGCTGGCTTCAGTACTGCTTATAATATAATATTCGTTTTGATCAAAGTTAAAACCAAAAGTGTCATATTTTCTATATTTTAGAGGAAATTATTTTTCCAGAGCATACTTGATTGAAAATGCATTTTTAAGAAAATCGTTAAAAAAATAGAGATTTGATATTTATGATTCTGAGTATACTACAGAACTATCAATTCTTATAGTATGTATAATCTTATGATCTAATCAGACTTAACTCAAAATTAAAGATCAAGATCAAGCTGGCTTTTGCACTGCATATAATATGAAATTCTTTTCCAGCAACCTTAAAACCAAAAGTATCAGGTTTTTTTTTCTTTTATAGGAAATGATTTTTCAAGAGTATACTTAGTTAAAACTTGAATACAATTTTTTAAGAAAATCTTAAAAAATAAGTGATTCTGTAGTCTACCTATAAATTCTATATGCATAACTTAATGATTTAATCGGAGTTTGCTCAAAATTAAAATTTTGCATCTTTTTTAAAGGTCCATACGCACCATTCAAAATTTGCGAATGTAATTAGAAACTTCATATAGAAAAAGGGTCACACTAATTTTTTTAAACTTCATATATGTAGAACAAAATGGTCACACTAAATTTTTAAGCTTGACATGTAAAAAAAAAAACTTAAAACTTATTTTTGGAAACTTCAGAAACATCATAGTAAAAAGGTCACACTAATTTCTTTAAGCTTCAAATAAAAAAAATCGTCAAACTAATTTTTTAAGCTTATATATTGAAATAAAGGTCAGACGAATTTTTTTAAATTTCATTTAGAAAAAAAGATCACTCTAATTTTTATACCCTATACCAAAGGGCATACTAGTTAAGTGCAATGTATGTAACGTACAGAAAGAGGCGTGCCAGACCCCAAGTCCTTTATACGAAAATGCTCATCATGGCTTCGAGTAACGATTGCGCTATGACCGTCTGTCCATCCCTCCGTCTGTATGAACGCCTAGATCTCGGAGACTAGAAGAGCTAGAAACATCAAATTTTACCCGCTGGTGCGCATATTTCCTGGGAAGATGAAGTTTGTTAAATCATGTTAATATCTTTCGCCGATCCCCCGCAGTAGATTTTCGCGGTTTTTGGCAACACCGCTTAATATTTTTATCTGAAATTTAACAAAGCGATGCCTTAAGGCTCCACGCATGTGTGTGTCAAAAACCGGACAAATACATCGAAAGTTATAGTTCAAAATATAAAAATTTCACCTTCCCTTGCCTATAAACTGCGTCTATATTTGACTCTACCTAATTATGGTTAAAGGCGACCTTGAATCACAATTTTTGGTAAGCTGATTCATGTGGCACTAATTAACAAATCCACATCCAAATTCTATCAATGCCATTCCCCCTCGCCACAATCGATTTATCGTTTTTTCTCCCACACCCCTCAACATATAAACTTGAAACTTTAGCCCATATACTATAAATGGCTTATCTGACGTAACTTTCAAGTTTCATTACAATCGATCAATTTTCGGACTTTTAGAGAAATATCGAATTTCACAAAAAAAAAAAAAAAGAATTCCAATAGTAGGAATATGCAGAAAAATATTGTTTCGAGAGAAAAAGTACAGGGTATTCCACTGTCGATTGAACTAAATTTTTTTAAGTTCGAGGGATAATGCTTACGAAGTGTGTTCAAAAATTAAGGTGACTTAAGCAATTTCGCGTTCAACGTATTTTCGATTATCGATTTTTTTGTTTTGTTGTGTTGGTACACTCTTCCCGAACATCTGTACCAAATTTCAAGTAAATGGCATTTTTTGTTTGGTTGTGAGAGGCGTTAGGGTTATAGGTGTTTTGCGTGCTCGGCGATTTACATTACTTTTTGAACACACCTCGTATATCCAATAGTGGATCCACGGGGGGTTATCTCATCCGGACTCCCCCAAAAGTTGAAAAGTGGAAATATACTTTTACACTGGCATGGACAAGAACTCAAGACTCCCAATATTTTTCTTGCTGAACGTCGTATCTCTGTCAGTTTTTAAGTTCGAGGGAAGATACTTTTAGTAGCGGAACCACTGGGATATATAGCCCTCCCACAATTCTCCCAAAATTTGGCAAAAAAGATTGACAATTTTACAATGGAAATATGGATAAACAATTTTAGATGGAATGGAAAAGATCTCAGAAGACTGACATTTTTGGCTACTGAACGTTGTATCGCTTCGAAACGAAAAAGGCCCCAAATAACAAATCCTGGTTCCGCAACTGCTTACAATCCATAATTATGACGACTTAGCAATAAAAACAACATCGAAGTAAATTACTTTTGTAAAGTTTGAGACTCAAAAAAACATCGAGCGCCTTGAAAAAGTCTTACAAATAACATCAAGGGGTCCTCTCTATAAGATTTCTATAAATTAGTTCAAATATTTTAACCGAGCTAGCAATAAAAACAACATCGAAGTAAATTCGTTTCCTAAAGTTGGTGACGTCATACGGTCACAAGCTCAAAAATGTATCGAACGCTTTGAAGAAGACTTAAAAGATGACATTTCTATGAGATTTCCATAAATATATATAAAGTTTTAGTTTACATTCGTAAATTTTGAAAACAGCGTATGGCTTGGTCACACTAATTTTTTTATTTAAAGTATTTCTTTACATTCGTATATTCTACATTCTGCGTATGGGCCTTAAGAATAAAATTTAGTTCTGATTTTGAAGGCATCTTTCACATATAATTGAAATTTTTATAATTTCTGGATATATTCTTTTTTGCATAAAAAATATCCTAGGAAATTTAAAGAATTTATCTATCTTAAAATTCTTGCAATTATTAATTTCCTTTAAATACTAAATAATTTCCCAGTAGCTTTGTTAGTTTTTCGAACTTCCAAAGCTGTCCACGATTAGAATTTATTTGTTAGTGTTTGCCATAAAGTATCTGACTCTAATCTTAAAAAAAAAATTATTCCCGCCTTTTTTGCCACAATGTGGCGGCATCAAAGTGTTTTTTTTTTTGTGTTTTTTTCGTGCCAATCTCTTTAATGCTAGACACTAAAGTTAGTCTGGCGTATGAGTAATGTTTTTAGATTAAAGCACACATAGATACAAACACACACACACACATACAGTTGCACGTGCCGCATAAGCACACACACACATAGAAACACGAGGCACGCTTTTCAAGTCGTGAAGTGTTAATCAAAGCGCCGACGACGTCGACGTCAACGTCGCGAACGACGGCAAATAAAAAAGCGCGCCAAAAAATAAGAAATACCAAAAAAGTAACAACAAAAAGCGCAAAAAAAAATAAAAATATGGAAAAGAAACCGCGAAAAAAAACAAAAAAAAATAGAATTCTTTAATCATAAATGGGCTTCAAAAGTCAGCCAACTGCTTTGACGACGGCAAAAAATCAGGCCTAGGCTGTAGTTGTATTAGTGTAGTTGTGCGTGTGTGTGTATTGTATCTGTGTGCGTGTATAAATTACGCGCCAATTGTTTACTTTTGGGCTTTCTTACGGTAAATAAAGCTATCTGTAACGCTGTGTGTGTATGTGTGTGTGTGTTTGTGTGTGTGTTTTTGTATCTAGATAAATATCTAGTGAAAATACACTTGAGGCGTGCGGCGTCGGCTACTGTAGCTACGCGCGCGTCAATGCCAGCAGCGCGGTAGCAGCGCCGCCTAGGCCTACGCAGCGCGCAGTCAACGACCAACAACAACAGCAAAAACAAAGCAAAAGAAGAAAAACACGAACGCGTAAACAGATCATCGAACTTCACAAAGGCGCTGCGTCTGTGTGCGAGTTTGTATCTGTGTGTGCTTAACGCAGTAGCTGTTAATGTTGTTGTTGTTCTTGTTGCTGCAGCTTTGGCTTTGAAATGCGCATTTTTTTTTTTTTGCACATGCTTGTTGTTGTTAATTTTTCATTAATTAAAAGTTGCCAGCAATTAATTGAGTTGGCAGCGCCCACACAAAATAGCAAGCACACACACACGCATACAAAAATCAAACAGCTTTCACCAGCCGCTGACGTCGCTGCTGCGGCGCTGCAAACTTTGTGGCCGGCCACAAAGCAACAAAGTACATGCAGCCTGCAGCCGTTAGTCAAAGAGTTGCAGCAACAAAACGCACACACACGCGCACAAACTCAACACCAACACTGCGTCGTACACAGAAACTCACCACGGCAGCACAGCCAACAGCAGCAGCGCCGACGAGTCGTCGAGTAGCCAACCAACAGCGAGCGTTGGTTTCAGTCGCGTTTAGGCGGCCTGCGTGTTAAGTTGTGTGCTAACGGTAAAATGCCAACGGCCTACCCCGTCTAACTGGAATTACTTGATCGACTACGTGTGCGCGCGTCTGTCTGTGTGTGCGTGTGTGTGAGTGAGTGCACTTGTAGCGCTGCTGCTGCGCCGACGTCAGCGTCTTGCTGCTGCTTACGTGCTCAAGTGAACGTCGCCGCGTTGTTTTTTTGTACAGCGCTAATCTGCTGATTATCGATTGATAGCGGTACAATGCGCCTAAGATAAGCCCAACGTTAAGGCAGCGACGGCGGCGACAATGCAACAAGCGTCGACGCTGACGCCAACGTGCACACATTAGAAATGTGCAGCGACGTTGACGAAGTTTTGTGCTGCGTGTCCAAAACTTCGGCGCTGCGCGATCAGCTTGCCGCCCCTTTTGCGCATAAGCAGCACAGCACACGACATAAACTGCGCACGTCGTTCGCATTTGTCGCCGCTGCGCAGTCGCCGTCAACGTCGCTGTTAGCGCCAACGTCAGCGTCGCCGCTGTCTTTTCGAGTTATTTTCTGCGCGACTTCGCTGCGTTTTTTTCAGTTCGGTTTTAGAGCTCCATTGTCGCGCATCTAACGCTGGCCAAACGCTTCGATATTAAAATAAAAAATAAAATAAAAACTCTTCTCGCGTGTTTTACCACTAAGAAAAAAAAAAAAAGTGGAAGTGTATGACAAATTTTTTGCTAAAAACAACAAAACAATTAAAGTGTTGTTAAAAATAAATAGAAATAAATTAAGCTTAAAACAAATGAAACGTAACGAAAATGGGTGTGTACAACAAATTGCATAAATTATAAAGAAAATTACGCTTAAACGTTAAAAGTGCTGCAAAAATAATATAAAAAAAATTTAATGGCCTTAAATGTTAAACAACAAAAACAAAATCAAGCTAAAACTGCTTTAAAAACAACAAATTTGCATTTTTGTGGCTTTAAATTTGTGTTTATTTAAATACAACTAATAAAAACAAATATCCAGTTAATAAAACGCAAAAATGCGTCTAAATATTAATTATGCGCTCAAAAAACGAAAAAAACTTGAACACAAAAAATATAAAAAAGTTTAAAAATTCCTCGCCTGCAGCTAAGTTAAAATAAACGCTGAAAAAAACGCTAAAAAACAGCGCTAAAAAACAAAGCGCGCGTTTGTTCAAGCTGGAATTTTTCAAGCTGGTAAGTTCGCGTTTTTTTTTCTTTCTGGACTTTTATAGCCCTGCTAACAAAATAAAATAATAAAGAACTAAAAGAAATGCTGCCAAAATATGCGAACAACTTTTCTACCTGGTTTTTGCCATCAGCGAGGTATAGAGTTCCTACGTTCATTTTACAAACTCGTAGGAACTTCATACCGTGCTCTTGGAAGGCCAAAAAACAACAACACGAACTAAAAATAAAAAAAATAGACGCACGGGAAAGTTAAAACAGCGACGACTTGAGCAAAAACCACGACAATAAACGCGCCAGAAACGCCAGCAAAACGCGATAAGCTCTGTACTAGGCAAATATCGACTAAAATGCATTTTTTTTAAGCGCGTATAATTTTGAGCCTTAAAGGCGCTTAGACTTTATTTCCACCATAAAAAACACCCTTTTAAAATGGGAAAACCATTATAAAGGCGTTTTGAGATTAAATATTTCAATACCGAAACCATCTTTTGAGCGCAAGTAAAAAAATTCTGACAAATTCTTGCAGAAATTAGAGAACAAAAACATTTTGGAGACCTTTTTTTTTTGGTGCATAATTTATTTATGAATTCTATGGCTTTGACTTCCCATGACGAATTGTCAGGCCATAAAAATCGTGCAAGTGACCCTATAAAAAATTAGAGAAACAAGAATTTATTATAAAACTCAACGTACTTCTTTAAACGTGACGAAAAGTTCTTACCAAAAGTATTAAACTTCTAACGATTAACGATTTATTCACTCTAAGCTATTATTTTGGCTTTAAATTAGCGTCTGGAATCTGAAACCCTATAAAACCCATAGAGAAACATGCATTTTTTATAAAATATATCGTACTTCTTCAAACTGCCGAAAAGTTTATACCAAAAATATTCTATTTCTGCGGATTTGTATATTTTTTAACTTTCAGTTAATATTTAGGCTCAATAATAGGGTCTGAACACTAAAACCCTAGAAAACCCTTAGAGAATCTTGAATTTTTTATAAAACTCATCGCACTTCTTAAAATGTGCTGAAAAGCTCTTACCAAAAATAACCAATTTCTGCGAATATATTCCAGTTAATATTTAAGCTCTATAATAGGGTCTGGAAACAAAAACCGTATATCATCTGTTAAAATCGTATATAAATCCTACATAAAAAGCGCAAAAAACCTTATTGCTTTATATTAGTCACGAGCAAGTATAAAATTTTATTGGACATTGTCTCTAAAACAAATTTTTCGTAAAGTTTATATATTATATTATATTTAGGCTCTGTAATAGGGTCTGGAAACTAAAACCCTAAATCATCTATTTAAATCGCATATAAATCGTATATAAAAAGCGCTAAAAACTTCATATATTATATAATATAATTCACGTGAAAGTATAAAATTGTCTTGGACATCGTCAGTAAAAGTTATCATCTATATTGTTTCTAAGGCTTATATATATCAGAAAATGTTTTTAATACTTGAAATTTTTGAAAAAATGCTAGGCTGAAATTTTGTGTTTAGCCGTCGGGAAACGAAACTTGATAATATTACCAGCTGAAACTTTTTGTTATTGAACTTTTTATTATATTTATTCATTTCAAAAGAATGAATATTTGCTAGTAATATTATTAACTTCTAGCATATATTAATAATGAGTTATTTCTTATTTAAAAAATCATTTTTCTAAATCTAATTAGCGCGAAAAGTTTTGGTTCTTCAAAAATAACTCCAAAGTAATTTAAATAATCGTGTAAATTTCAGCGAAAAGATTTGGTTCCTTAAAAAGGCAATAACTTCAAAATAATCGTTTATACTTCACTAACTCGAAAATAATCGTTTTCATTTTTATAACTCCAAAATAATCTTTTAAATTTCAGCATTTATTTCGCATTATGCATAAAAAGAACATAACTTATAAGGCACGTACTAAAGATCCACACTATATAAATAGATAATAAACTTTTCGAATATTTTCCATACAACTTTGTAATTGCAAAAAATTTCCCAGACATCATTAATCGAAGTACGTTTCGGAAAATGTTATATAAACGGCAATAAGCGCTCTAAAAGAAATATTTTGGTAGCCCGTAGAATTGATGTTTACTTGGCATATTGGTCCTAGAAAAGTTCGGTTTCATCTCCTATTTTCCTAATAGGTTGCCCAGGAATTATAACAACAGAAACTACGAACTTCCAAATTCCAGGCACGTCTAACGCACCGTACTCTGTGGATGAACATTTTCTTTTATATTTACGTTTCGGAAGATGTCATATACGGCATCTATAAGATATTTCCGCTCTGGAAGATATATTTGTATAGACTGTAGTGTTGATATTCACTTGCCATATTGGTCCTAGAATAGCTCGTTGTTAAACAACTATTTCCCCAGTAGATCGGCTCAGAGAAAGCACGGAAATATAGCAATAGGGACTCCGAACTTCCAAAATTCCAGGCACATCTAACGCACCGTACTATGTAAATAGATGATCAACTTTTCTAATATTTTTCATACAGCCTTGTAATTGCAAACAAAATCTAAGATATACTCAATCGAAATACTTTTCGGAAGATGTGAAATATGGCATCTGGAAGATATTTCCGCTCTGGAAGATATATATTTTTAAAAGGTTTTTAAGCACCTATTTCCCTAATAGTTCGGCCTGGAAATATACCAGCCTGTACCAAGGAAAATTTGTTGGTATTGTCCAAAATCTTAAATACTCATTTTAGCCACGAAATATGTCAAATTCGAATTTCAGGACTCAACTCAAATTATAATGCATTCTACTGCATTGACTTTTTTTCCCCAAAAATATTTGTTATATTAACAATCAACCGATATTTTTTAAAAGGTTATAATCCAACATTGGTATAAAAGTAAAGTATACACACTAAATATAACTTTAAATTTGAGAAGTTATCTACTTTATCTTATATATAAAATTCTTAATTATATAAATAAAAATAAAACGTATCTTCCTTTAACAATATACTTATTTAAATTTGTCTCTAAATTTATATTTCAAGCAAAATATATCGCTCATAAAATATATATATTTTTTTTTAAATTCAATTTATTTCACGGTTTTCATTTGTAATATTTACGACCGACTTGACTTCTAAAATATTTATTTTAAGTGTAAAATATATAACCTCCGTTTACTTTCAAATGCATATTACAAACTTAATTCAAGTGATATGAATTTAAAAACCAATAATTCTTATCAGTAGCTACCAAATTGATAATTGATTAAAAATAATTTATGACAAATGGCCCAATAAGTGGCGCAAGTAAAAGATAATCTCAAAACACTCCAAACTGGCCTAATCGATCAAAATTTAACAATTTGGCCAACATAAGCGTTAACATATCACTTAATTTTCCCCCAGAGTAGTTCAAAAATTTCAGTCAAATAATTGAGCTGTTGAAAAACCCCTTATCTGATTCTGACGGGTTTATATCTTATCTGGCTTGGTGGGGTTAGTGTTGGTCAGTTTGAGCAGTTGCGATATTGTTGCCAAGGTGGTAAAAGTTAAAAAAAGGGGGGTTTTCGACAGTACTTAGTTTAGGTATTACCGGTTGATCCCTCGGGGATTCTCACCTAGACTAGATAATCCTTAGGTACTTAGGTGAATAAAAAGCTGCCAAATATCTAGTGAGTCGTTATGCAGAAATCGATTTTATTTATGACGATTATTGGATATATGAACACAGTCTTGATCTTAATAAAATAATTTATAGATATTAATTTATGGTGAAATAATTGGAATAATTCTTTCAGAGTATTTTGGAACTCTTAAGTATAATTCAACGCATGAACTGCAATATCTAGAAACAGTTTTTACTTTTTGGTTGATTTTCTTTTTCCGACTTTTGTTTGGCTTAAGGTTTGATTAATTAAAATTCAGCAGAGGTTCCAAGGGTTTGGAACGTAGTTATATCTGTCTCCCTAAAAATTTTTAACCAATTCTACGATGTTTTTTAAACTACTCTCAATAAACATACTGCAAAACATATTTTACATTTTCCCACTATTTAGATAATGCCGAAATCATATTTAGAAAAATGTCTCGAGAAGTTAACATTTAACAATTAAATTAATCATATTAAATTAATTAAAATATTTAATTACAAACGTATTTACTTTTTTAGTAAAGCTGCTTTAGCACCTTACGTTAAAATCCACAAACTGCGGCAAGCAAACTTCGGGAATAAAAGCTCCATTATAAATTTTTTTAAATAATTTTATTACCTCTATTTAAATTATGCCGGATTCATCTTTAGAAAAATGCTTTTTTAATATTAAAAAAATAATATTATATAAGAATATAGTATACATTCATTGAAAAATGTTGCTCATCACATTTCCTTAAAATCCAAGATGTGCGGCATACTTAGGAAATAAAAATCCATTAGAAATCGTTTTAAATGATTTGTAACTTTATAAAAAAAAACTTCAAAGAGGCCACAAAAAAAATGCTTGAAATTCGCTAAGATACACCTTAAAATAAAAAATGCATGAACTAGTATATTTATATTGATGATACACTGAGAAAAAACTCAGTCCAAAACAAAACCACACTTGATTGCAAGGACGAAAATGTTGAGATACAGAATTCCGATCTTATTTTAAATATTTGGACTTCAAGTCCAAAGTTTTTTAATTAAAAAAGAGATTTTCTAAAATGTAGAATTCCGATTTTATTTCAAGTATATCAATTTTAATTCGGAAATTCTTCAATTAAAAAAAAAATCAAAAATTTCAGTCAAATTATTCAAATTTTACTCCATAATATTTGCATACCCCAGAATATTTTACATGTAATCAAATTCCTAAAGCAAAATAATATCATATACATAATAAATAAAATTTACCACACCTTACAACAAAAAAACCTTCTCGGAGCTTGAGGACTCAGGTCCCTTACACATTAAGCTAGCTTAAAATTATTATTATGAATTTTAATAATAATATTATTATTTACATCTTGAAACAAGTTCATATAAATGCTCTAAGTGAGTACCTAATGTACTTGAAACAAATCAAAAGAATTAAATATTCATAGCTTTTAATTTTACAATAAATTAAAACAAAGATGAAAAAAAGTTGTTCAACACTGTACAAAAATATTGTCCATATACTAGGTTAAAAAAAATTATATGTTAAGAACCATAAACAATAAATTAATTTTATATAACCATAATTGTAGAAAAGCAGAAATTTTTCTAACAGATATCTGTCAGGGATTGTTTTTAGGTTTCTTACTTTAAAGTTTTAGGATATGCAATATCAAGAAAAATATTTTAATCGACTTTTGTCACACTCTCGTCTATAAGTATCTACAATAAATAATTATCCAATAAGCGATTTTTATCAAAATGCCTTCTATATCTTAACAATTAACTATTGATACACTTAGCGTCTTAAAAAAATTTTTATTTATATATGGTTATTATAAAGAAGAATTTAATTCTTCATTGTAAAAGTTTATAAGCCGGAGCAACATAGGCTTGAAAAAAAACTTCTACAAAATTAATTAAAAACAGACAAAAAAAAACTTTTAATATCAGAATATATTTAGTAAAAAACGATTTCTTATTTAAATAGCATGTGATTTTTAAAAGCAAGAAAAAAATCTGCTATATATCCAATTCTACTTTTTTACACGGTTTTGACATACCACAGTCTAGAAAAACAAATTTTTTAACCATTTCAGTCGATTTACTACGATTGAAATTTTGAAGAAATATATTTTTACTAACCTAATCGTTTAGAAAATTACTTAGGGAATTTCTTTTATAATTTATTTAATTTCAATTCAATTTTATTCCTTAATCCTTAGGCATAACGAATACATGGGATGTTTAATATTCTAAAAATACAATATAAGGAAGGCATTATAAGCTTAATTAATTATTAATTATACTGTCTTAATTAATAATAATGAAAATATGTATATACTATATATAATGTAAATAATATATGTATATTGAAAATTCGTATACAGTATTAAAGTCATAAGAGCAGGGGAAAATATTACAAAAACCCCATGAATGGGAGAGATTTATGTCTAGGACTTATTCTATGGCTAAAACTAGATTATTATGCGTAAGCTGAGTATGTTCATGTATCCTTAAAATTATTGTGGAGACGGTTGACCTTCTCTGAAACGAATTCATTTTTTTCAAATATTTATTTTCACTTTTTGTCTTTTTACGCGGTTTTTCTCTGGAACGTAACTACCCTGCAATAACCGTATTTGTTAAAAAAAAAATAATTCTGGCATTATTAAGAATTGGTTCGACTCCTTATAATGTCAGAAATTGTGGGAAAGTAAAAGACATAAAAACATTAAATAAATTAAAGTTATTGAAGCTTCAAAAATAATTAAACTTTTTTCAATTATCAAAGTTCTGAAGTTCACCCATCGGGCTAGAGACGCAGATTAGTTATGCCCTGTATTTTTCTTTTCTAAGATAAGGTCAACTGTTCTTAGTTGTACTCCTCTAATAAATAAAAAAATAAAATTAATTTCAATTCTCATTTGTTTCAAATCCTTTGGAAACAATCTGGTTTACTTTTAAATAATTAAGGCAAGGTACTCTTCGCTTTATTTTTTGGTTTAATGGGAACGAATATCATCTTAAGACGCCGATTCAGACAAAAAATATTCTTTGAATATCGTAAAACCTTTTTCCTAAACGTGGCGGGGTAACGTCTGTCGAGTTCTCTAACACTATTATAGAATTCTTTAAGAAGAAGTCTGTCTAAAAGTACACGCCGCCTTTCCCAACAACAAACGAAGCATCTTAAAGATACTATATTAAGAATAAATTCGTGTATCAGTAAGACAGCAACAAAATGGATTTCTTCCATTTCAGCAGTTCCGGGCCATCTACTTTTTAAAGGAATTTGAAACTCTTTTTCTGCTTTTAAGGAAATTTGTCAGATACAAAGTAAACATATTTAGCTTGTTGCAGACCTTAAAAATTTTAAACGCTTAATTATTTAAAAAAAAAAAACGTCTTACTTTAAGCTAGTTTAAAGACACAAAAAGACTAAAAAAAAATCAGCGCAAATCGTTTCCTTTCTTGACTTTAGGTTCCCATGCAGAACTCTTTAACGTGTATGTACAATACATATATATTGTACTTATGTGAAACTTACTTTTATAAGAAGGAAAAAAAAATAAAAGAAGTAAAATCCAGAACGAACCCAGAACCCAAGCGAACCATTCCAAAGACCTTCGACGGAGCTATGTTATGTATATAACTACATATAAGTGCAGCAGAGCAATGTCAAAAACCTTTGTGGCCTGATTGCCAAACGCGCAATGATTTCGCCCAGTGACGGGTTGCCTTTGTTGTTGTTGTTGTGCATTTGTCGTTCTTGTTGCAGTTGTTGTTGTTGCTGGTGTTGTTGTTGGTTCAGGAGAGGCTGACAAAAATGTAGCATAAGAAAAATGCTGGTCTGAGACGCCGTTTTCCTGTAGTAGAGACTTTCGAAAAAGTGCAGCCAAAGCGCAGCGACTTAATGGCGCAACAATAAAACTGCAACAACTGCAACAACAACAACAACAACAGCAGCAGCAACAACTACAATCAGCAAAGGCTGAGGGCCAAACAGGCAGACAACAAACATGCGCAACAGCAACAACAACACCAACAACATCATCAACTTCAATTTCAGGCACAGTTTCGACCACAGCCCCAGCAATTGTTGCACGCACATTTGAGTGTTGACTTCAGCAGCTTTTGGGCTATGCATATACCGAGTACATATATACATAAGTCTATATATATATACATACATCATATACTACTATATCACATGCAATATCACATATGTGGCAGACAGAACATAAGCAAAAGATATGCATTTTATAGATACGCTGCCGCTGCTGCCGACGCTGCTTGCCACATTTCTGCTGCTGCAACAACAGCCCAACAACTGATATGAGAGCTGCCAGCAAAATGCATACAACTTTATTTGTTGCTCTCCCCTCCTCTCCTCTCTGCCCAAAGCCAAGCCACGCCGCTTATCGCATTGCCAGCAAAATATATAAAAAATAAAATAAAAATATTGAAAAAAAAAATATACACCAATTTTCATACTACATAGTACAGTAGGCACTCGAGAACTATGACAGGTTAAAATTGCATAAGTTCCCTGTTTTTATTAGCTCCTTAAACTGTTTGCATATCAGCATCAAAAAAACTTCCGTTTAACTCCAGAGTCCTGCTTTCCAATATTAGTTCTGAATGGAGCCTTGACCATGGAAAATAATGGGTAGTAATTTTAGTAGAGACTGGGCACCACACTGTAAGATATTGTCTACAGAAAATTGGCCTATCGGATACTTTACGGTATAAAGTAGGTCCATACCCACAAAAGACCTACTGTTATTCATGGGGAAAGCGGAAGGTCTTTTGCAGTGATTTAGTAACGAACATAAGATCTTCTGGGCACAGTGACCCACTTCTTTGTGAGGAACTCATGCAAGGGGGAAAAAACTGTGGAGACCGAAAATGTGGCCAGTAGATGCTCAAATAGAACTTAGCACACTAACAATTCGTAATTTGAAATGTGTCTGCTTTAGATGTTTAATCTGCATCTAAAAAAATATAGCAGTTTTTAGATGATCTTTTTAGATATTCTGCTAGATGATTAAAGGTCAATATGGGGCATACCTACGGCTCATCACTGTTTTGGGCACGCATTAACAACTTATGCGTGCCTGAATCCTCTTAAAGCTGGTACTGAGATGTCTTCCTATGATCTAATTTTCTTCATCTTTCTGCTACGTACATTTTTTTTTTGCTGACCCATTCCCGGAATGTGAATTTATGTGATAATGCATACTTTGTCATGAGTCCACTTAAGACTAAGCACACATAGACATAACTTCTATCAAGAGTTCCATTATTTCTGATGGAAATTCTCAATTCGTCAATATGAAGAGTATCATTGTCTATGATTTTTCTCATATCTTCAATCCTTCTGATAGTTTTGATTCCGCTGCGCACCTCTTAGCAGGAGCTACCAAGCTGAGATAATAAATAATTGGGATACGGTCGAACTGGATCCTTACTGGGCATTCCGTAATAGTTGAAAGTCTAAACTTTCTACTACTGCAATAGAACCCAGAACACACATCATTTTACATTCGATAATTTGAAGAAATATTCCAGGTTAATGCTAGTCTGCTCCTACGGCGGCTGCCTTGAGTGTTCCAGTCGTTGGCTCTGCGGCTGATGTCATAGCAATTCAAGACGCATATATCAAGTTGCACAGTGGAAATCGTATTAGGCCAGAGAATTCTCAAGATTTTTCGGAGATAGCGATTGATGAAAAACACCTAAATTAGATACTTTAATAATTCTCGTTGCCAGATATATTATCCGACACAGTTTTATTCGTTAAGTGAAATCGAGTTTCATCTCCCGATTTGGAGATGTTCAAGAAATGTTCTTTTAACTGAATCAATAGAACAGCTAACAGTATTTAATACCACTGTTGCTCTCTTTGAATGAATATAATTTTAAGAGCGTACGAAATATACCATGAACGATTTTTTTGGATTAAAATTGAATAAAATATTATAAACTTATATTTTCCAATATAATTAAAGTTTTTTGTTCCCATTATTTTCCTTAACATTCGAGTCAAACTCCTTTATAATTATAACTTTTTTCTCATAGTTTCTTAGTTGTAAAAATATTATATCTAACCTATAATTGATTAAGCAATATTTTATATAATATTAAAAATAAAAGCAAATTGTTAAATTAAATAAATATTATCATATAAGATGGAAACGTGGCTCCGAATTGGTAAAATATATATTTGAGCAGTACAAAGAAACAAGGTGGTTGTATTTTGCTTGTTTAGGAATGTAAGACCAGTTTATTATTATTAATCTTATCTAATTATTTATTTTAAAAATAGTCTACTAAAGCAATTTGTATATTTATCTAAGAACACAAGCAGAGCTATTTAAAAAAAATTTAAATTGAGTAGTACTCATAGATTAATATTTTTCCAGCTATATAACTAGAATATACAAAGTCTGCTAAAAATATTTGTATATATAATAGAATAATAAATATTGCAATTTAAGTAAGATCTAGACTATACAAATCCGATTAAAGAATTTTTATACAAGTAATTTTAGTAATCTCTACTTTTATAGCGTCCACTGTTCTATAATAAACACACATGCCAACACTTTATATAATCATCTATAGTTAACTAGACTATACATACAAAGTTTTCTAAAGAAATTTTTGTATAACAGGTACAAAGTATTGCAATTTTTGTTCCTTTGTGGTATCTACTGTACATACATTGTATTTTATAAAGTTATAATATAGCTTCTTGATAACCTAGACCAATAAAAGTTTTCATAAGACATTTTTTCGCTTTATAAATATTATAATTTAAAAAGTTTCTACTCTTATGGGATCTACTGTAATATGAAGACAAAAAAATATCTTCATACTTATTTCACCTTTAATGAAAGCCCAGACCTTTACACTAGAAATTTTTCTATATTTTATAAATATTGTAATTTCAGAACGTTTCAGTTATGTGACATCTACTGTAATATGAAGACAACAGAATAGCTTTAAACACATTTCTCCTTTAAAAGGCCAGACTAAATAAAGCTTTACATAACATTGTTGTAATTTAAGAGAATTCTAGTTTTGAGTTATCTACTGTACAGAGTATTATATAGTTTCTTAATAACCCAGACCAATACAAGTTTATTTTGGAAATTTTTGTATACCTTATAAATATTGTAGTTTCAGAACGTTTCAGTCTTGTAGCGTTTACTGTAAATATAATCAACGGGGAAAATGTAATAGAAGTCTAAGCTTTGCCTTTTAAAGCCCAGACTAAATAAAACTTTACTTAAAATTATTGTTATTTTAGAACGTTCTAGTTTTGTAGTGTCTACTGTAATATGAAGACAAATGCATAGCTTCATATCGATTTCGCCTTTGAAAACCCAAACTATATAAAACTTTACCTAAGAAATTTTTGTGTACTTTACAAATATTGTAATTGAAGAAAGTTCTAGTTATGTGGTGTCTACTGTAATATGGAGACAAAAGAATAGTTTTATACCAATTTCACCTTTAAAAACCCAGACTAAATAAAACTTTATTAACAAAATTTTTGTTTATTGTATTTGAAGAAAGTTCTAGTTTTCTGGTGCCTACTGTAATACGCAAACGCACACACACACTTACACTCATCGCAAACACAAACAAACAAGAAGCAAACAAAAAAAAAAAAATCAAGAATGATATTTTTATCAACAGCGACAAGTGGCAAAGCGGCCAAAGACAGTAAGAGAAGAGAGTGAGAGAGCGGGAGAGAGTGCCAAAGAAGCTTTAATGCATATACATATACATATATATGTATATGTATATATATATATACATATGTATATATTTTTATTTTATCGTACGGAATGGCTTCCTTATGACGACGACGTCCAGTCCAGCTTCGAAGCGTCGTCATCAGCAGCAGCAGCGGCAGTAACAACAACTACAACAACATAAAAATAATAACAATTTCTGTCGTTGCCAGACTATTTTTTGTTGTTATTATTGTTTTTGTTGTTGCTGTTGTTGTTGTTGTTGTTCCTACCACATATTTGCCGCTGTCAGTTGCAAGTTGCCAGTTCGGCTGGGTCTCTTTGGCCTAGGCTGACAGACTTGGGTTGTTGCATTGTCCATTTCAACGCTTTAAATTCTTGTATCTCTCTTTTATGTTGTTGTTGTTATTGCTGCTGGTGTTATTGTTGTTGTTGCCGCTTTGCTGTTGCAGTTAATTTAATTTCAGCTCATAAATCAAAACTGTGCCGCGCAAAATGTTTGCTTTTGACGCGGCGTTTTTGTCGCCAATTTTTCTGTATTTTTTTCGTATTTTTTTTCACTTTCTGGAGACAATTTTTGTTACTTTGGGCGCTCTGTGAAATTGTTTTACTTTGTTGCCTGTTTGTCGTTTTGGCCGCACGTTTGACAACAACAACAACAATGACAAAAGTATCCACCGAACTTGCCACAAAATTGAGAGCTGCAACTTGACTTGATCGGTCGGTCAGCTGCTGCCAAGTTGCAGCTGCAGTTGAAGCTTCCAAATGTCTTGACAATTTAGAACTAAAGATATAATCGAAGCAATAGAAATAAAAACAAAATACCAAAGAACAATAAATAAAGCTATATAAATACTGCAAAAAAACTTTTGAAGAATACTTTTTTAAGATAACTCTTATTGGATAGTTTGTTTTAGGAGATTGTTTCTTATAACAGGATCTTTGATTTTCCTTTATTATTATAATTGTTTTTTTATTTAAAAAACATAAAATTTTTCACAAAAGTAATATTTTCGAAACTTTAATATTATTATCGAAATCGTCAAGGCTTTGCTCATGCAACGGAAACCGAATTCGCATGAAATATTCGTATTCCTTTTGATTTCACATGTCAGATGCTCCCATATTCACCAAATTGAATTTTTTATGTGATTTGAATACGTTGCTAAAAATATACGTAAACTAAGCTGAAATAAATTTTTAAATATTCCTTGATATTCGCAGAGTGGAGTTATGCCAATTTCAAGCAAGAAATTTGTACTTTTTTTCTAATTACCTTTTTAATAATTTTTCGATATTCTTAGAATGTAATTATACAATTTCAAGTAAGAGGTTGATACATTTTTTTCCAACTTAATTAACTTTGACTTTGTACTTTGTAGGTTAAAAAAATAGAACCCAATCCAAAAACAGAAACTACAACGCGAAACAAATTTTTGTCTTAAGCCTATTCACACAGGAGCACATTTAACATCCTAATATCTCATGTCGAAGATATTACATATAAATTTGTGTTCCGAAAAAATCAACATTATTCCACCATCTTTTAGAAATGTTCCTATCTCATTGCGTCCCGATGCGAATTTATTCGAAAATTCTTCAGTGTACCTTCGATTTTTTGCTATTCCCTGCGAAAACGTGAACAATATCAATAAAATGTTTTTCAATGTTTTTGGAACTGGATCCCAAATAATTAAGCCATCAGGCTTTAGTTCGAAGTTTTTTAGTTTGCTGAAGGGGGAAAATAGTTCATGTTGAAAATCAACTTATAAAACGATTGACATTTTTAATAAATTTCCATAATTTACTTATTTTTGCTACCTTTCCATATGGTACCGATGTAAGATGTTGTCAGTGTAAAAATCTTCTTCAAATCGTCAAAAAATCCCATAAGTTCTGCTAAAATTTACGCACTGTGAATATCCTTTAACGTACATATAGATAACTCATTAGCAGCTATGAGATAAAATTGAAAAAAATTTGAGAATGTATCGAAGATACAGAGAGAAATGGAAGAATTAATCGAAACTTAGAGAAAAAGACGAATTTATCAGAACTAGGAGTCTTCTCCTTTATAAAAACTAGGAGAAATAGAAGAATTTAGCGAAAAAAATAAGAAAATTTGAGAAGGTATCGAAATATAAATAATCCCAAAAAACGCATTGAACTATACATAAGATCCCAAAATATTCAGAAAGAATTAATTCAAATATATTAGTTTAAATAAATATCTAAAATTTGTATTAATAAGCTCAGGACTATGCTCCCTCAGTGGAAATATGATCCATATCGGGATTTTATAGAAACTAATTTCGTTTTTAAAACTATTTTAATTTTAGTTAAAAATTTTGCCACAAACCATTTTAAATTGAAAGCAACAGAATGAGATAAAAACAATAAATTTCAAAAGTCATATTTATTATTTGCTTTCAACAGGTTATACCTTTAATTAATTTGCATTTAAATAACTATGGAATTTTTGTATTTCTTAAAACAATCAATCACATCAAGATTATTATCTATTATTTATTTCTAAAGAATACGTTAAAACAAACAAAATAGTTTGGATGGGATGCTACTAAATCTCTTTCAAAGACAGGCAACATAAGTTTGCATATATATGCTCAAGAGCTTTAAGTTAAGTTGGTTAAAACAAAAGCTGATGAAGATCTTAAAGTTGAAAACAAGAAGTTGAGGCGACGTCAAAGAAATTTTAATATGATTTTGTTTAGAACAAAGATGAAGATCTTTAAGTTTAAAACAAAAAATGCTACGTCAGTGACATTTTATTCAAGTTTCAAACTAAAAAAGGCAAGAAACTTTGGTCACACTATTCACAGCAGTAATAGCAATGGTAACATTGACATGGCGAAAGAAAATAAAAATGAGGGATAAGTTAGATTTCGAACTTGAGGACTAGTTAGATCTGCTTTAAAATTGTTGGAAGAAATATAGACTCATCCCCTTTTCACAAGAATTCCGACTACTTGGAAAACTAAAAACCCAAATCATATTGCTGCCCACTTGAGTCCAGTACGGACGGTTCAGCCCAACCCAGCTTCAGAGCTGATCGGAGCTGAGCTGAGTTAAGATCAGCTCAGTAAAGCAGCTGAAAGCGCACTCAAAAGCGTGACAGTAAATAGTAAACTAAATGACAAGTACTCACAATAGATATAGATAGCTTGGATAGGTTGGCTAGGTTGGCTGGCTAGGCTAATGCGCATGATATATACACAATATCTGGGTGTGTTTGGGGCCAAAATGTTAACCCTAAACAAAGACCGAGAACATGATAGAGCTCCAGCGATCACAATGAAAACTCGTTAAATGCCAATCACTTGACACGACCCAATGCCCAATATTGAATATTCCAATGCCCCGAATACGATTGACGGACTGAGGCTGAGGGATTGAGGAACTGCTCAACTGCCGGAATGACAACATGACTAACTGGAGAAGCACATCAGTTGGCGTAATGTCGGCAAAACAACAAACTAAACAAAATTAATACTAAACATGCTGACATAAAGTATTTTGTAGTTTGTTTTTTTACCTTTTTGTACAGGTTTGTATTTTAGAACCCGCCAGGCATTCTCGAGCCCAGCCCAGCCCAGTTTCAGCAACAAAATGCTGACCCATATCAGCACAAAATATGTTAATTATTCATTGGGGTAAGACTCAACAGACAGACAGAGCGATTGGGTTCAGATCGGCTGGAAGCGGGTTGGGGGCTGTCCAGCGACGACGGTCAAGGCTAGGCGAAAACTTTTGTAAAAGTTGACCAAGCCACCCTAAACAATACAGAGATATAACTATGCCTGTATATAATGTACGTGCATTTATATATATACTATATATATGTCTGATTCAGAAAAGTCGTTGCCGTCGTCGTGATCTCTGCGAGCTGCTTCTGGGCAAATAGATTTTATGTAATTAACGCTGACGTCAGCCTGGATAATTTCATCGACCATACAGTATATATAATATCAAATTATTTACAAGAATCAATTTTCAAAACATTTAGCTGACTGTCAATAGCAAGTATATATGTATATATATACCTATATATATTCGCTGTAGATGTTTAGATATAGATACTAGCCAAGTATAATAAGCCAAGCCATGTTTCAGTGTCACGTCGGAAGTTGTTTCCAGCGCTGAGTCAGTCGCTCTAATGGTATAATAGTCGTGCCAACCAAGCAACTAACTTTTTTTTTTCCTCTACTAACTATGGATTGATTGTGTTCTTGTATACACTACCAAGAGCTATATCGTTTTGATAAAGCAGTTTGGGGGTGGTAGGTATAAGTTCTGAAATCATTTTAAAAAAATTCACAAATCATAAGATCTACTACTACTTCATGGAATAGGTCTCCATTTTTCAAAAAAATAACTCATTTCCCGGCTCGAAGTTCCGACCACTGCAGACTACATGTTTTTGGGATCGCGGATTCTGGATCGAAGGTCCAAAAACTGCCTTTATGGTGGGTTCTGACATAACCCCAATCACCGCCATAAAACGATCCATTTAAAGATTATGTTAGGTGAGATTGTGGAGGCAACTCAGATTGTCACTGAGATTACCCAAAGAAGATGAGATCCATTGTGTTGCCTAATTTTAGGAAGGGGAAGAAAGGAATGGACGAAAGGGAGGGACTGTGCAGGAGAATAAAAAATTTTAGGACATTCCTCATCGCCTCTCATGTTGCACAACCACTTTGAGGATTCGACGAAAGCAGCCAGATCCGCTATGAGCACATAGGCTAGACTACTCAGATCCTCAAAGAATGGTTAACCTAGAAACTGGGTTCGTCTTATAAAAAGCGCCGGGCAGTCGCATAGCAAGGGTCGGATACTCTCTGTTTCCTCCTCGCTTCATCAGCAAAAATCGTGATGGGGAACGTGCAACCTCTCAGCCATATTGCCTATGGTGCAGTGCCCCGATACAATGCCTACCAGCATCCTAGTTCTGTTTTTATGGAAGCGCAGGAGTTCAGATGTTCTGTTTGGATCATATCTCGGCCAGAGTGCTCGGAAGATGCGACAACGGGACACCATATCCAATTCCCTTTCTGCCAGAGCTCTAGCCGTATCCCTGATTTGTTTTTTTTATGTCCGTAATCACAAGGTTAGCTGCCACCAATGAGCCGTTCCTGGCGCACTCCTCTGCCTCCTCGTTACCAGGGACATCTGAGTGACCCGGAACCCAGCAGAGCTTTATTTAGTTATGATGGATACGGTAGAGCTCTAACGTCATGGTACGGATTAGCTTACACTTTATGGCATGCGATGACAGAGCTTCAATTGGCGCCTCTGGAGATGCGACAAGAACTACAATGTTCCTTGGACGTATATCTCCGCTCAAAAAACGCTACAAAGGTCGGGGAGGCGGAGTGGAAGCTTGTCGAAATCTCTTCAGAGAAGCTGCCGGCTCCTGTAGCCTCATCCATCCTCGAACCTTTAGTATAGATCGTCAGCTAGCTCCCTTTTAAGGGGATCTTTGCATCCAATCTTCCCTCTACGGGGAAACCGAGAAAATTTTAAAGGTAATGTCAGACATCTTTTTTAGAAAATCGGTATCATCATTGATTCGGTTCCAGATACTATCTTGAAACAATTACATTCATCATCTTAGAAATCTTTTAAAATTAAACAGTTGAGTATCCCTTTTCAAAAAGTAAGGCTTGTAATTCGCTTTGAGAGAGAGACAGAGACCGGAAACAGGGCTTCATCTTATTCGATTCGACTCGCAAATTTTGTAAGCACGTAAATCTTATATGCGCTTTGAGCTACCCTTTAAAGATGTTCGATACCAGAAAAAAAAATCGAATCGTTGCATTCACCGAAAAAAAAAATTGATATCAATGGTATCGGTATCGACATTTTGACGTTTTTTTAAAGAAGAATGAACAAAATGGAGGCGTTTGCTTGACAAGGAAATCCAAATTTTCTAATGTTTATAATAACTTAAGATGGGGGAGAACAGGGAAGAATGAAGGCGAGCGATACAGGCCTAAGCCCACATCGGGTTCGTCGCGCCATAGAAGAAGAAGATGGGGGTTATAAATTGAGACTAAGAATAAAATAAATATATAAAATACAATAATAAAATTTATTTCAAAATATTGAAATCAAATCTTCAGTATCGACTCCAATATTCTCGATATTCTTATATCGGATCGGTATCGCGCTTTCCTACTTCTCTTCAAGCTCTTCAACTTACAGAGCATTCAAGCTTCGTTTTAGCCAAAGTCCAATTCTTCTGTCGCTTTTTTCTTCTTAATTCTTATAATGACAGCAGATTGCATGTTATGCCAGGAAATGCTAAATAAACTTGTTTCAAGTTCAATTTTCATGGTAATACAGATTGTAGTATAAAAACCAAACCAAACCGAACTATCTATTTGTGCAAGTATCTTTGGATGTGCTGAGCTTAAAAATTATCACAACAAATCATTCAAATGTATTAATTTTTATTTAAAGTTTTGGTCAATGAATCTTTTTTTTGAGCTATAGCAGATACATTTCTATCTAACTCAAACTATCTTTTTGTGCACGTATCTATTGGATGTGCGCTCCAAGAGCTGAGCTCCAAAAATTATCACAACAAATCATTTGTAAAATGCATTTAAATGTATTAATTTTTATTTAAGCTTTCGATCAATGTATCTGATTTTTTGGAGCTACGCATTGTGCTGCAGATACATTTGTATCTATTAGCTTACAGCTGCCCACAGCATTAAGTCAGGCACATGTGTTGTATCCACTCATTGTCATGTCGTTTGTCTTAGGCAGGGTTGTATTTTGAGTTATCGCTTTGTTGCCATATTATTTCACTGTCGGCTTTAAAAGCTGCTCAGCTGCTGCTGCCGTTTCGATACCAGATACAAGTCCAATGGCCTAAGCCGATTTTAAACTAGATTTTAACGGTCTCGATCTGCATGTCGATCTCTCTCTCCTCAACGTTCTCTCGATCTTAGTTTTGCGGCGACATAAGCTTTGATGGATTTTGACATAAATATGAGTTGGAATTTCGTGCCAAGTTTGGTGGTTATCAAACATCAAGCGGTTGACAGCCCGCATTGAGTTTTATAGGAATTTATTTGGGCGAAAATAAAAGAAGCGGGAGAATTTTGAAAAACAGTTTTTAATTTTTCGTTCAAAATGGATTTTTTCCCAAAATTTGCTGAAAATTACGATAAGTTCATGTATATGGATAAGTAAAGACCAAAACGTAAATTTGACAAAAATATGTTCCAAATATACTCGATGGGTAATACGATACAGAACACCAAAGCGACTAAGTTGGATTGGACACTTCCAATGTACGAATCAGAAACAATCAGCACAAAAAAAAAACACTTTTAAGAAACTCTATTAGATCCTGAAGAATAGGTAGACCAAGAAAGAGCTGGCTAAAAGATATTGAAAAAGACTTAAGGAGTCTGCGCGTGAGGGATTAGAAAAACTTGTCATCGGATAGAGTGAATACAAAAAATTGATTGAGGAATCACCGGTCCAACCAGGACTATTATGCTAAGAAAGAAGAAGATAATCAATGGGTAATTCAATTATTTTTCTGTAGACTAGTGCAATCACTACATCCTTCCTGATCCCTCTCATCGGAGAGGGGTTGGGAAAGAGGGAGATTACTCCGGTCTCGGTAATTAACTGTCGTGATTCAATTTAGAGGTGTAGTAGGGGGACAGGCACATTTCTCCCAGGGAATATTTTGGAGCCTCCAATACCCCTCATCTTTTAATAGTATCAATAAATACGCATTCTTGGAATAGAAAGATGAAGCTATGAATAAATGAATATTAGTTTATCTTTTTAAGATAAATTTTCAAAGATAGAGTGAATTATAAATTTCATGTTCTAAAAAAAATAAAAATTTAAGAACTTAGTCTATCTACAAAAATTTTCCAACTATTTCTATATCGCGCTATTGCTCGAAGTTCGTTGACAAATTTGTTCCTCTCTCTCCTAATTGACCTTCGCCATGTACTTTTTGGACGTCCGCGGTTTCTTCTGCCCTGGGGGTTCCATTCTAATACTCTATGTGCCATTTTGTCGATAGGTTTACGTAGGGTGTGTCCCAGCCAAATAAATTTTCTATTCTTTTTAAATCATTTATTTTGACTTGGTGCGGGTCTAGAATGTGTTCTTTGGAGGGTATTCTTTACCTCGAAGGGTATGTATATCTGAGCTCACTAAAGTCTTTCAACCCATTTTTCATACATTTGTGGGGGTACGGAACCGAAAACAGCCCCCGTAGACCCGCCACTGATGTAGGCCCCATAAAATTGTAGGTTCTCATCCAAATCGATCTAACCGATAACCGTTTTTGGGTTAGACAATTTTTAGTTCTCGATCGCCCGATAAAGATTCAGAAATTCGGGAAAAAAAGAAATAAGCTAGCTAGTATCTTCTAAGTCGAAAAGATCGATTTCCGGCTTCACTTATTTTGACCCAACTATATACTTACGATATATATCTTTACTATCGATCGTTGGGCGCGTAGACATACTGACGACTTTGGCACTGACTTGTTGGGACTGTTACACACATACCCCACACTCACACACATATATACACACCACAAACACACACACCATACACACACTCACTCAAACATTCACACATTTTGACCACAATTTATGCTAATCCGAACACCATAATTTGTGTGTTGTTGGCAACAATGCCTGCCAATATTGCCGCCTTAAAGTAAGTTGAGGCAGCTGAAGAATTTCAAAATTTTTAACATTTCAGAGTTTTGAGAATTTCTGCGCCGGTCTCTGGGACTGAGTCGGGACGGGGACTCTATTAGTAAGTTTTGGAGCGCGTGTTGCGCATTTCTAAGCAGTTTTTGTACGAGCCCGAAACGTCGCAATTCATTTGCTTTAAAATGATTAATTTACATAAATATTTTTATGATTTGCCAAAATAAAGTTGGTAGGTCTGTCTGTCCGTCTGTCTGTCCAGCTGTCTATGCGCCAAGCCAACTGGGCATTATGCAATCGATGGCAACAGCTTGGCTTTATACAAAACCATACAATATGTTTTTTATTTTTATCTTTTTTTTACCATTTTTTGGCATAGGGCTTAAAGCGCGCGTGCTTTGAGCCACGAACTAGTCCAAGCAACTGTAAAACTGTCAGGTTTTAGTGTCATTAACCTTTTAAAACGTCTTTTGTCTTAACTCTGCAACAGATGACAGTGCACACAGATACACACACTCACACACACACGCACACACATAGATACAACACAGGACATGGATGGACATGTGCTGAAATGAAATGCCAATGAACTCGTGACGTCACACATACAGTACACTCAACCAGGAAGAGTTACTCACACATATACACGCTTTTCTCTTATGGTTGCCCCCGTCTGTCCAGTCCTCAAACTATCTTGTTGGCAACAGGTGATGCCAAAGCCGACAGTTGAGCTATAAAATTGATTAAAACTTCTTTTTTTTTGTTGGCCTGTCATATTCATAGACCCTTTATTATGGCTTTTATCGTTAGAGATACATTTTTAATAGAACCAACGCATTTAAGAACGCCCAGTTGGACAGTTGTCCAGCTGTTCGATATTTTTAATCAACATTTTAATTTATGCTAACTAAGTAAACCGGTCAACATTAACATTACACTGTAACTAATGGCACATTTAGCTCTAGATTGCATAAATTATTTCAAATTATATTATTATAGTTGGCATTATAATTATAGAAAGTGAGAAGGCAATTTTTTTAAGTTTCCGATGACTATTAAATTATGGCGAATTTCATGCGTGGCCAGCACGTGACAAATGAGTCCTTGAAACCAGAACGAACTGAACCTATGGCTTTTAAAAGATAAATAGGTCTAAGAGCTTATATAAGGAACGCCATCAGTAAAAATCAGTGCCAAGTCCACGGGAGGTTTTCGGGTTTGGATACCCCCAGAAATCCGAAAAATTTATTAGGTCTATTGCGAACTTTGGTTTGAATGCACTTTGAAGTGAAGAACACAAAACATTGTATCCTACATTTGTGTTCTTCATATTAGTCTACACATTTATGTGACGCTTCATCAAAATTGCTGCATCATTTCATATAGCTACCATACAAAAATTTAGTCACATTTTTTAGAGACACAAATAACAAAACTGCATATTGCGTGACCAGTGGCGGATACCCAAAGTAGGAGAAATTGGTTAGAAGTCGCTAGCTTGCTCTGATATATATACAAGTGAAGGATCCCCCCATGATCAAATCCAAGATCCGTATTTGGTCAAAATATACGAACAACTATTCATAGAATATCACACTGCTGGCTACAGAATTATAAGAATTTAAAATCTTTTGCCGTTTTGTGGAATTATCACATTTACGGAAATAATCATTGCGGTGATCGTAAATTTTCAGCATCTAGTAGCAAATCAACCTGAATGATGATGAAATGAAATGATGAAAGAATTCCCCACAAAAAAATCGAATATCGCGATTTTGGGACTCTTTTCAATATACCTGACAAGAGATATCGATCTGAAATTTTGACATAATGTAGCTTATTCAATGCTTTGAACGACACACCTTTCAATTTTGAAAACAGGAATAATTTTTGGTCACTCAAAAAATCTACGCAAAAATTCTTCTGAATTCACTCCAAATTTTCAAATTGGGCATCATAAATGTTAGACGATGAAAAATCTTTCAGAGATGAGTCTTAATTTTTATGTTAATGTAATTCAATTCAAAATTGTTTTTTTTTTTATCCTCCCATGGCTTCTTTTTTTAATGGCTATTTTAGTAAAAAAGGACATTTTTCAAATTACAGTTGCACTTAAGAGGTCATAATCGAATTTTAAAAAATTTTTTTATTTTTCGCAAAAGTATAGAAGACATCTCCAAAATGCATCGATTCACAAAAATTTATAACTTTAGCAATTTTGTGGCAACATCTCATGTATGGAAATCATCTTCGCGGTGATCGAAAATTTTCTGCATCTGGTAGCATAACATTCTCAATGGGGAATCCAACTTTACAATTTGCTTGGAACTGTTAACAAAAAATATTTTCATTTTTCCAAAATACACTCAGAAACTCTAGTTTAGCATAGAAGTATTTTGCCATTAAAGTGAAAAACCAGATAGCTAAAAATCGAATTATAAAAATTAGAATAAGCTGTAAAAACATTTCGTTTGTTGATTTTAAATTTAAAACTATTACACTTGTTTACACAAAAAATGAAGCTTTGTACAAAAGTGATTTTTAGCGTTATTTTCGGTCAATAAAACGATCTACGATTCTTACACGAACGCGAAGATCTTCGACTCAAAATGTTCGTAAAAGGTTTCTCTTACAGCAAAAAGCTCAATGTAATTTTAAAAAAATATTTCTCTTTAAAAAAAGCAAAGCTGCAAATTAGTAATTTTAAAAAATTTCGTTTTTTAGACATTGGTTGCTTGTAAGTTTTAAAAT
>JBAMAX010001385.1:0-27711 GCA_037043745.1 Chymomyza amoena | reverse complement strand
ATACATATTATATATCTCTGTAAAGAGTACAGCAACACCTTTCAATCTATTTATTTTTCATGTCGATTCAAAATTTTGCTCACGAGATATTAACAAAAAACTAAAACAAGAGCCAAAAATACGTTTTTCGAAAATATCCCGAAAACGGTGATTCAAAATTCAATATTTTCTCGAGTAAAATCAAATGTAAGTATTCCATAATATATTCTTTAGACTCTACTCATAATTAATACAAAAAATGGCGGACGTAAAGTCGGGCGCGGACGACTTTAGGATACCCTGTACCAATAGCTTGTAATTAAGTCCGATTTCTTCACAAAAAACCAAAAACAGAAGAATTTTTAAGCAAAAATTTTTTTGACCGATCGTTCCTATGGGAGCTATATGATATAGTCAACCGATTTCAATAAAATTTGACACAGTGCTTAAATACCTTAAAAAAGATATGAATGCCAAATTTATTTCAAATATCTTTACAAACAAACAAAACACAACGAATTTTGTATAAAAAACGTGTTTTTGGACCGATTGGTCCTATGGGAGCTATATGATCTAGTCAAACGATTTGGATTAAATTTAGTACAGTGCTTAGGAACTATAAAATACTCACGAATATCAAATTTGGTCTCAATATCTTAACAAACAAACGAAACACAACAAATTTTGTTAAAAAATAGATTTTCTGGAAGTTTTTCTTTAAAAAAGTTATTTTGGCCGATCGATCCTATGGGAGCTATATGATATAGTCAACCGATTTTGATAAAATTTGGCACATTGCTTGATTTCCAAACGACAAATCTGGTTACGATATCTTTATTAAAAAACGAAATATAGCGAATTTTTCTTTAAAAAAGTTATTTTGGCCGATCGGTCCTATGGGAGGTATATGATATAGTCAACCGATTTCGATCAAATTTGGTACAGTGATTGGGAAAAAATTTTCGAATACCAAATTTGGTTACGATATCTTCATAAACAAACGAATTATTCATCTAAAACGCTTTTTTTTTTCGAGGTCGTCTCAAACACCCCCATGGGAGCTATATAATTTATCCCCGATATCAAAAAAATAAAATAAACTTGCCTCCTATGGAATAATATGGGATCTAATGTGAAAGTTTGGTAACTCTAGCTCTTACCATCTCTGAGATCTAGGCGTTCACACGGACGGACAGACGGACATGGGTATATCGACTTCTCTATTCACCCTGATCATATTTTAGGTAACTTTGGGGTGTCTCCGACGTCTCCTTCTATATGTTACATACATTTTCGGCTTGCACAAACTTAATATACCCTTGGTACCATACGGTACAGGGTATAAAAAGTTGGTTTTTTAGACATTGTTTGCTTGTAAGTTTTATAATTTCTACAATAATCTGTACATATTATATATAACTGAAAAGAATACAACAATACCTTTCGAACTAATTATCTTTCATGCCGATGCACAATTTTGTTCACAAGATATTAACAAAAAAGAGCCAAAAATACGTTTTTCGAATATATCTCGAAAACGGTGAATTAAAATTCAATATTTTCTCGAGTAAAATCAAATGTAAATATTCCATAATATATTTTTTAGAGTCTACTCATAATTAATACAAAATAGAATCATTTCTATTTTTGCAAGCCACTGTTTCGAAAACGTTCATTAGGGGTGAATCCGGAAACTTGATTTGGAGTGAATCCGGAAGTGGCTGTGAAAAGTGACAAATGTAGCTATTTTTCAGAAGGTTTTTCTCCTTTTTAAAAATACAAGCAGTGCATCTGTATTACACTAGTTTATTACACTAGTTTACAAATTTAAGGATCATCTATAAATTAACGAATAACTGAAAATTGTGCCCAAAACATGTTTTTTGAAATCATCTCGAAAACGCAGCTTAAGAAAAAAGAGGTTGTCATTTTCCTGTTTCTTGAACCAAAATTAACCTAAAAAAACTTTTTTACGAAGAATAATTTTTCGGCTCGAATAGTGTTATTCGTCTTTTTATACCCTGTACCGTATGGTCCAAGGGTATATTAAGTTTGTGCAAGCCGAAAATGTATGTAACATATAGAAGGAGACGTCGGAGACACCCCAAAGTTACCTAAAATATGATCAGGGTGAATAGAGAAGTCGATATACCCATGTCCGTCTGTCCGTCTGTCCGTCCGTCTGTCCGTCTGTCCGTCCGTCCGTCCGTGTGAACGCCTAGATCTCAGAGATGGTAAGAGCTAGAGTTACCAAACTTTCACATTAGATCCTATATTATTCCATAGGAGGCAAGTTTATTTTATTTTTTTGATATCGGGGATAAATTATATAGCTCCCATGGGGGTGTTTGAGACGACCTCGAAAAAAAAAAGCGTTTTAGATGAATAATTCGTTTGTTTATGAAGATATCGTAACGAAATTTGGCAATCGAAAGTTTTTTATAGTTCCCAATCACTGTACCAAATTTGATCAAAATCGGTTGACTATATCATATAGCTCCCATAGGACCGATCGGCCAAAATAACTTTTTTAAAGAAAAATTGGCTATATTTCGTTTTTTAATAAAGATATCTTAACCAGATTTGGCGTTTGGAAATTTTTTAGACCACTTAAGCAATGTGCCAAATTTGAACAAAATCGGTGGACTATATCATATAGCTCCCATAGGTCCGATCTTCCAAAACATCGATTTTTTAACAAAATTTGTTGTGTTTCGTTTGTTTGTTAAGATATTGGGACCAAATTTGACATTCGTGAGTATTTTATAGTTCCTAAGCACTGTACCAAATTTAATCCAAATCGTTTGACTAGATCATATAGCTCCCATAGGACCAATCGGTCCAAAAACACGTTTTTTATACAAAATTCGATGTGTTTTGTTTGTTTGTAAAGATATTTGAAATAAATTTGGCATTCATATCTTTTTTAAGGTATTTAAGCACTGTGTCAAATTTTATTGAAATCGGTTGACTATATCATATAGCTCCCATAGGAACGATCGGTCAAGAAAAAAATTTTTGCTTAAAAATTCTTCTGTTTTTGGTTTTTTGTGAAGAAATCGGACTTATTACAAGCTAGTGGTACAGGGTATCCTAAAGTCGTCCGCGCCCGACTTTACGTCCGCCATTTTTTTTAACAAAAATAAAAAATGTTTGCGATGAAACTTTATGGCGGCTTTAATCATTCAACCAATAAAAAATCGATAATCGTGAATTTAACATTTTTGATCGGAAAAAAAAATCCTCTTTTTAGTCACTCAATCCGAAATCACCCTAAATGCCTCTAATTAAAATAATTTGGAATTTGCTCACAATATACATATTATAACTAAATTAGACAAACTTAATATAAGAACACAAGTCTTCAAACTTTCACAAATTCGAAATTTGTTTTAGAATCTAAAAAAAGATTTTTTTCACAAATAAAGCTATCATTCATGTATTCGTAAACTAATCTATATTGCTTATATACTTATTTCGTATAAACTTTTATCCGAGTTCCAATGACTTCAACCTATTTAAAACTTTATCATCAACTTTAATATTTAAATATTTACAAATTCTTGTAAATTTGTAGACACAAAAAATTAACGCATTTATTGATTAACCAAAAGAACTAAACTCTGGGGATTTCTTTTTAGCCTTAAGGTTGGTCTAATGATACAAGGTCTTCGAAATCAAGTTTTACTTTTGCTGTTATTAATATTTGTTGTTTTCGTTTTCAGTTAATCTTTCAGCTACTCAAAAGTCTCAACTCAACCCTTTTTATGCAAATTTAAATTTTAAGCAATTTAAAAAATAAAAATAAATATCGTAAGTATAAATTTATATATATACGATATATATACACATACTCATATGTGTAGAAATATATTTGCATATTTGAGTCGTTCATAATCCAAGTTTTGAAGTCTTTCCTTAGAGCTAAAGTAGTTGTGGGACGTTCCAAGTCGCGTCACTGTCGAGGCGTCGAACCATTTGAAATGCCACACCTAACAACCTCTAGAGAGCGCCTACAATCATATAATAAATTTTCTTTCTTTTTTGTATACTCTGGCGGCAGTTATGGGAAGTATATTTGTCAAATGAGTCGTATGTGAAAAAAAGTTATAGAGATCTATATACAAAATATTTTTATGTACTTAACTTCTATCAGTCATGTTCCGAAAATCGAATAAAATATGTATTCGAATTTGTTGGAAACGAATGTTTTGTGTGATTTGGATACGACAGCTTCAGGAATCAAACCGAATTAGCTAAATACGAAATGGGCAGAGCTGTAGTAATAATGTAAGGATAGGATGAGAACATATCAAAATGAGGAAGGGAAATATGAGAAGTTATCGGCAACAAAAACATGAAATTCCGCGAAATAAATTTCATTTGATGTCGATTTGTGATATTTTTAATCGGGGTTTTGGCCCAATATTCGCAGTTTTTTCATTATAGAGTTCCATTTTTGTGAATCATCGAAATAAATAAAGGTATATATAAATTCGTTCGATTTCATTTTGTTCGATTTCATTTTCGGGTTCTGACCCAATATTCTTAGTTCTGTCATCATTGAGTTTGCTTTTTGTGAATCATTGAAATTAATATAATAATGTAGAAAAGGGAACGTACCCTAAATAAATTTCATTCGATTCGAATCCATTTTGAGAATATTCTTAGTTCTGTCGTCATAAACCTCTCTTTTTGTGAATCATTGCACTAAAGATAATAATTTAATCGACGAAACTTACCCATAAGGAGGAGGTCTTTAAAAAACGCTTGGTCGCATTAGCATGTTCATCGAGAGAATTAGAGGGCAAGAATTTTACAAATTGAATCACGAAATATGGGTTCTAATATATTATCAAATAAAAAATTCCTTTCTAAAATAACAAGGATCAACTATTCGTTCTGGAAATCAATTTATATTTTTCAAGCTTAAAAATTTTCCTCTCTACTAACTTTTTCTGTTTTATTGAAATAATTCTAATAAATTTGTATAGTAAAATAGTTAATGGTACAGATAAGTCCCCTCTTCTTAGATTATATTTTCCCAGTGAAGGCATGAAACCTATTAGTCGGATCAATAATTTTTGCAATTATAAAGGATAATTTACAATTGGGGATAGTCCATTAGTCCTAGTAAACCAATAACCTTTAAAATTATAAAGAAAACTTCAGTTAATTCGAAAACCTAAGGATCCCTATGGAATTCGTAAAAAACAGTTTTAAGTTATTTTTTAATGGCCTTCTATGCTTATAATTTTTTCACCGAATTTTTAAGTAATTTTGTGAAATTTCATAGTGCACTATTTGGAATAGAAGAATGTTAATTTTTTATTTATACTAGAATTTGTTTTTTAAATAATTATCGAAATTCTTATATTTATGAAAATTTTTGGAATTACTTTAATTCAATTTTAATGCATTTTATTATATGTGCAAAATTATTGACAGTTCGAGATGTACCCACAAAAAAATAATATTTGCTAATAGTCGTGTATTGAAATCACAATTAATAATGGTATTTTTGGTAAATGAAACTTTCGTAGAAGTAGAAATGTTAAATTTTGCCAAAAAATATTTCAATATACTGCTATTTGGCTTAAACAAGTTGTGAATTGTAGTCAACAAAAAAATAAATGCTCTGCTGAATAAATAAGGCTTTAATAAAGTTTCAAAATCTAAACAAAAATGTTTCAAAAAAATATACTAATAATTTTTTTAATTACACCGTGATGCAAGAAGAAACTTTCGAGTCTTCGTAAAAGCTGTAATTGTCAAAAACTTGCCGAAAATATCGTAAGAAGGCACTAATGGGCCTTGACAATATTATTCAGAATAATCACCAAAAAATCTGTAAAAATTTTAAAGATATCAAATTTTTTATATTAAGGAAATCTTTTCAAGTCTTCGTAAATGCAGTGGTTGAAGAAACATTGTCGAAAAATATACCAAAGAGGAATTTATGGGCAAGATTATCAACAAAGAACTTCTGAAAATTTTAAAAATAACAATATTCTTATATCTACCAATTTTTTGGAAATTACATCGAGATACATGAAAATCTTTTCAAGTTTTTGTAAATGTCGCAGTTAAAAAAAAATCGATGTAAAAAATATCTTAAAGAGGAACTTCTGGGCATTGACAGTATAACTCAGGATCATCACAAAAACTTTTTACAAATTTTAATGATATCAAATTTATTATATTATATTTAAGATATATTTTTGCAATTACATCGAGATCCGTCAAAATCTTTCCATGTCTTCGTAAATGCAGTTATTAACGAAACATTGCCAAAAAATATACCAAAAAGGGGCAAGAAATGCTTTGTCACTTAAATTCAAGATTATCACCAAAAAATTTTGAAAATATTAAAAATAACTAAATTGTTATACATATTTAAGAAAATTTTGAAATTAAATCGACATATCTGAAAATCTTTTAAAGTTTTCATAAATGCCATATTTTAGAAAACATCGTAAGATTTCGTAAAAAGAGTGGCTGGAATTGGATAAGTATAAACCACAGACAATCTCCGAAAAATGAAAAATCAAAAAAAAAAAACAATTTTACTCGGATTTGTTTTTATTCCCTGTACCGTATGGTACAAAGGGTATATATATTAAGTTTTTGCAAGCCGAAAATGTATGTAACATGTGAAGAAGTATTCGGAGACACCCCAAAGTTACCTAAAATATGATCAGGGTGACTAGAGAAGTCGATATACCCATGTCCGTCCGTCCATCTGTCCGTTTGAACGCCTAGATCTCAAAGATGGTAAGAGCTAGAGTAATCAAACTTTCACATTAGATCCCATATTATTCCATAGGTGACAAGTTTCAGACGACCTCGAAAAAGAACAAAAGTTTTAGAAGGATAATTCGTTTGTTTATAAAGATATCGTAACCAAATTTGGCTTATAAAAGTTTTTATAGTTTTCAAGCACTATGCCAAATTTTCACAAAATCGGTTGACTATATTATATAACTCCCATAGGAACGATCGGTCTAAACAAATTTTTTGCTTAAAAATTCTTCTGTTTTTCGTTTTTTATGAAGGAAGCGTATTTTATTGCAAGCTAATGGTACAGGATACGTACGCCATTTTTCAAATTAAAATTATTTTCATATAACTTCAATGAAGGAAATTGGATAACTAAGAAACAGAGCCTGGGGCATCTTAAAAACGCCCTCCTACTTTACCCAAAAGATTTCGTAGAAGTTATATTTATTATTTATTATAGAGACTCCGATTTTATTCATAAGGTTCTAGGTTTTTAAAAGTATTCCACAAAAAGAAAGTCATCAATAGACTGAGCCCGGTATGTGTAGACTTCATAAAATTTATTTTCGAATTTTTTTTACTTAGTTTCTTCGAAAAAGTAACATTCTCAAAATCTTATTAGCTTTTGATTGAGTTTCATTTCTCTGTGCAAAACTTATGTCTCTAAAAAAGAGTGTAAGGTTCTAACTTTTTGATAGTAAGTATTCCATAAAAATGAAGTTATATATAGGCTAAAGACTTAAGATTATACCAAAATCTAAGATTTTATGTTGAATTCATAAAATGCCTTTTAGTAATTTTTTTTGTTGGTAAGTTTCTTAGGATATTCTTGACGTTATTCCATGAAAAGAACTTCATTAATAGACTGAAGATCTTGTGTAGATTTCATAAATTTATTTTCGAATTTTATTTTCCTAATTTACATTCTAAAAATCTTTCTAGCTTATGAGACATTTTCATCCCACTTAGTGAAACTCATATACCCCTAAAAAAAAGTGTGTACACACTTCGTCAAACCAGCTTTCACGTTCCTCTGCCTCTTCCTCTTTTCCGTCGTCTTCTTCAGCTTCTTTTAAGAGATTTTTTTTGTAAAGTTTTTCTTGACAGTATTTCATGAAGAAGAATTATAGACTGAAGACCTTTATGTAGATTTTATAAATTGTTTTTCGGACTTTTTTCGTAGTGACTTCATAAAAGACTATTCTGAAAATCTTGTTAGCTTTAAGTTCGAGTGCATTTTATTTAACTCGGTAAAACTTACATGCCCCTAAAAAAAAAAGTGTGTACACACTTCGTCAACCTAGAATTCTTCACAAAAAAGAGATTAGTGCTTCTAGTTTATGACTGGCGTCTGCATCTCTGTCTGCCTCTTCTTCTTCTCCATCATCTTCTCTATATTCTTCCTCTTCTCTCTTTCTTCAAAGGCACACGCGCTAACTGTAATTAGCATTTTGTGTGTGTTGTTTTTTTTTTTGTGCGTGTATTTAATTTAGTTTTATCGAATTTGATATCGAGATGACAAGTTGTTGAACCACTTAGTACGTTTATAAAGCGGAGTTTGTTTTATTTAGCAAACGTTTTCATAAATTTTAGATCTAATGGTTCAAGTTTGCCGATTTTGTGTTCGTCTAGTTTGTTTTTTTTTTTTTATTGTTATTATTTTTTTTGGCGCCAAGCAAATTGGACAGCTTAAATTAAGAAAGTTTTGTTTTTGAGATTTATCGTTGGAATTCTAGAACTAAAAGACGTCATCAGACGACAACGATCGAGTGTCATAAAAAATATTCACAATTTTATTTGTTAATGTTCAATTAATTTTTGTGTCAGGTTTGATAGCAATCAGGGCCATAAACTATTTATATTTATATATGTACAACAAAAACAACGAGTAAATAAATAAAAATGGTGACTAAAAGAGTTACTATGTAGAGAGATATAATAATAAAACAAATCTCTGCCAATCGTAAACACAAAGCAATGCTAATTAATTGTTCAATCAGATAAACTTTAGTATGAAGACATTTAAAAAATTGATATTTAAATAAAATAAATTAATGAAAATGCAAGCTGTTGGTTTTTTTTTTTTTTTTTGGTTTTGTATGTTAATTAATTTAATTTATGGCTGGCGTTGCGATAAATAAAATGTGTTGGCTAATTTTGGTTGTCAGTTTTTTTTTTCAGCTCTTTTTTTGGCAAGGAAGATGGTCGGATAAAGTCTTACCAAAAAGAATATTAACTAAAAGACTTAAAACGCTTTAATCAGCAATCGATAACTATGAAAATGGCAACGCTGACAGTTTTTTTTTTAAGAATTAAAAGTACTTTTAATTGATGACATGTAAGAAAAAAAAATCTGGCGACATTGAATGGAATATTAAGTATTTAATTCAAGGTTATTGGCTCGAGCGTATTATGTGAAAGACTAAAGCCATACATATGTCAACACACTGATCGGACCCTATCGGTGCGGCTGCAGACCTGGTCAGTCCACCATAGACCATATCTTCACTCTACGCCAAATCCTGGAAAAGACCCACGAAAAACAGATCGCTACCCATCATATCTTTATCGATTAAAAAGCTGCATTCGATAGCCCGATAAGGGATCGCCTATACACCACCATGTCTGAGTTCGGTATTCCTGCAAAGCTGATTCGTTTTTGCAAATGACATTGAGCGACACCATCAGCTCTGTTAAGATAGAACGGACCTCTCCGAACCTTTCAATACTGGAGAGACCCACGAAAATCAGATAGATACCCATCATCTCTTCATCGATTACAAATCTGCATTCGATGGCCCGATAAGGGATCGCCTATACACCACCATGTCTGATTTCGGTATTCCTGCAAAGCTCATTCGTCTTTGCAGAATGACATTGAGCGACACCATCAGCTCTGTCAAGATAGGAACGGACTTCTCCCAACCTTTCAATACTGTTCGAGGTTTCAGACAAGGCGACCCTCTATCATTCGACCTCTTCCTTTGGACTGCGGAAGGCCGAGGCAGAGGCGTCTCTCGACCAACAAAAGTAACACTCTACAAGACGCTCATCTTGTCCGTGCTCTTATACGGCGCAGAGGCAAGGGTTAGTCACGGACAGATGCAGCTGCTCATGGGGTGTTGGAGAGAGAAAAATTCTTCGTAAAATCTTCGGTCCCGTTCGTTTTGAGGACGACAATCGCATACGGAAGAACCACGAATTGTACGAATTCTACGATGAGATAGATGTTGTCCAGCGCATCACAATAAATCGTCTGCGCTGGTTCGGGCATGTCGTACGTATGGATAACGATGCTCTAGCGAAAAAGAAATTCGAAGCGAAAGCCGACGAAGGAAGACGGACCACGACTCCGATGGAAAGATCATGTGGAGGAGAATCTATCCTCCCTTGGTATTTCTAATGGGAGAAGGGGCGCGCAAAGCAGAAGCGCTTGGCAAGAGCTGTTGAGGTCGGCCGTTACCCAAGAACTGTGTGTCATGGCCACACAATGAATGAATTGGCTCCATAGACTTGAAGTTGTAAATTAAATGAATAAAAGATGTAAAAACTTTAAGAAAATAAGCGTTCTGGTAAAGTACCCACCGAATCCCATAGCTAGACAAATCGAACAATTCTAACTTCTAGTTAATTTTTGATTTAAGAATTAGTTTCAAATTTTTTTAGAAGTAGATAATATTTTTAAATCAATAAATGCGTATAACTTCCAAATCTCATATACAAATTGTAATATTTATATTGAAATAAATAATAAGACCATAATTTATATCTAAATTTTAGCATAGCAACAAACACTTGAATTAAGGCCTTTAAAACTTAACTCAATATCATCTGTTTCAACACAATAAAAATCAATGATTTAAAGCTATTTAAAAATTCACTTTTAATTATTATTTATTAATAAAAATTGTAAATGCAATATAAGCTATAAAAATATTGACAATCCGCTCTATTCATAAACAATTCAAAAGCCTTCATTCAGGGCATTTAAACTTCATCATTATCTATAAATTTATTATGGCTTTGAGTCTTTTAAAAAAACCTCTCCAAAATTTATTTCTTTTTTTTTATAATTTGTTGTATTTTTTTTTTATTCAGCCGGAAGATTTGGCATATGAACGCACTAAATCAACTCAACACAACGGGCACATAGCAACAGCTTGACAACAAAATGAACACTTAGGTAAAAAATACAACAACAAATATATATATAAAAAAAAAACAAGAATAAAAGTATAAAAAAATCAAATAATAATTTAGCAAGCAAGAAGAAAAAAAGAAACGAAAACATTATTCATATAAATGTCTATAAAGACTGCTGAAAAATAAATTATATAAAATTAAAATATGCACATATATACATATATGTATATACATATACATATGTACATGCATGCAGGTTTGTTGTGTTGTTGTTGTCATCTAGTGCTTATATAAAATTGAGCTTGAAAAGCAAACTGATTATAAATTATGACTCTATGGCCAACAGTTGACTGACAAGTGTTTATATAAGATTTCTACAACAATAAATTGCTAACAAATGTGCATTGACTTTATACATATATAGTATATATAAAGGCTTATATGTATATAATATGATAAACTTTAGATATTTTATATCTGTAGCTTTCATTGCTCCTATCTGCAAGTGAGCAAATTAATCGGCCGTAAATATGTAGTACATAAGTGTGAACCAGTAAGTGAGTGAGTGTATTTGTTTGTCTGCTAGGAACACCTAATAAACAACCAGCAAACAAAAAAAAAAGTTGCCATCAATCATTATAAAATTAGTCATTTGATTTTTTTTTCTTTTTGCAATCGCCTCTCACTGTACCTCTCTCTCACGTACACTCGGACTATCTCTTACGCATACTTGAATTGTAATACACTATAAAAGATAGTCTATACATTTTCAGAAAGTTTTTGTCAACTTCTTCAAAAATGCAAGCTAAGTTTTACAGTCTTCCCTTAAACCTCTCACTTTAACTCTCTCTCACTTACACTGGGACTATCCCTTACGCATACTTTGATTAAAATACACTACAAGTGGGGGTATATACATTTTCAGAAAACTTTTGTTAACTTTATCAAAATTTCAAGCAAAGACTTACAGTTTCTCAAACCTTGAAAAATTAAAATTTGTTTAGGTGCTTTAGGAAAGGAAGGTACTGTTGACAGATATTTTTCTTCACTAAGATTTCTTAATTTTTTTCCATTGCATCACAATTCTTCCTTCTTCGGTTCCTCGATCTTCTATTAACGCACTCATATATGGTTCTTCTTTTCTTTTATAATCGTACGTCCTGCGGTCTGTATCAGTCTATAACAGTCATCATCTGACTTTCTTTGTGCTCATCTTTGTTTCTTTTTACACGTCAGTGTCAGATAAAAAGTGTTTCTAAAGTTATCTACTTTGCCTTAGTAAGTGTTGGGCTATAAATGTCATCATCTGACTTTAAATGTGCTCATTTTTGTTTCTTCTAAGATTTGATGGTTTAAAATCTCTTTTAGTTAGTTTTTAGACATAATATTGTATATTAAGCTATCAGCTAACTTTGTTTGTACTTTACTTTTTTTTTTAGTCATCAGTCTTAGATGTCAGGTTAGTTTTTCGACTTAATTGTTTTTACATATAAATACATCATCTGACTTTATATGCTCTCATCTTTGTTTCTTCTTACCCTACTGTCTAAGATTTTATGGTTTAAAATATCTGTTAGTTTGTTTTTAGGCATATTGTTCCTTATTAAGCTATCATTTAACTTTGGGTGTACTCATCTTTTTTTCTTACTCATCAGTCTTAGATTTTAGTTTAGTTTTTAGTCTTTATTCTTTTTATTAAGACATCATCTGACTTTATATGTTCTCCTCTATGTTTTCAGATTTAACTGCGTAACATCTCTTAATTTTATAATTATTTGACTTCATATGTGTTTATTTTTGTTCTTCACTGCATCAGTCTTAGATTTCAGTTATATTGGTTATGTAAATAGATCTTTAGGAAATCATCTGACTAAATATAAGCTCATATTTGTTTTTTCTTACTATTGAGTTTTAAATTTTGTTAGATTGAAATCGCTCATAGTAAATTTTTAGTTTCTATAATTTTTGAGCGGTTTCGTTTTGAAACTGAATTTTTGGTGCTCTCAATTACAGAATTTTTCATGTGGTTTAAAACCGAGTATTTTGTTGCAAGAGAAATTTGAGCGAATCGTCGAAAAGGTTTAAAAAGGGTCGCAATTTATTCGTTCCATGGAGCATATCTAAATAAATACCTTTAGTTTACTATCTAACCAATTTGAGACCTAATCTCAAAAAATTCTTATTAATATTCATCTACAAAAATTTCAGAGAATTTTTTTTACCACCATAAGTATTTTGCGCATGAGACTCATTTTTGAAGGCCAAAAGATTTAGTTTATACTTTTTGTTATTTTTGAACAGAGTACAATTCCCCAAACTTCAAAATTGGGATCCATTTCACTGTGAATAGTGCTGTTTTCGCAATAGTTCCAATTTTTTTCAGGCAAGACCGCTTAAATATTATAAGGCAGGGTCGCTGATTTACTCATCTAAAGACTTGAAAAAGAATTGCCTTTATATGACTTTTGCGAACTAAAAGCTTAGTTTTTGAAGACTAAGTTTCTAGAGCATTATAATCCATTTGGTCGAACATATTTTTTCACATTTTTCTCGCTCAGCGTTGAAGTTATGTCTTCATTTCCGTCATAAATATCCAAAATTTCGTTCTTTTTGCCATTAAGCATTTCATCTTCAAGAGAATTATTTTCGCATTCACTCACATTACCTTCAATGTGCTCGTTTTTCGAATATTGAAATAATTTACTTGGTTCTAGTATTACAATTTCGTCTGACCTTGTCTATTAGGCTATTATTATTAACTTAATACTTAAAAAATCTTAAAACTTACACAAAAGATAACGATTCGTCTTTGTGACGTACGCTTTATTTAGCTTAGATTTATGGAATTTTCCATCGAAAGCCTTTCGATACCAACTAAGCAAACTGAAAGAGAGAAGTCAGATTAATAAAATTATAAATTAATAATCTACAAAAAAAAGCTAAAGCTTTTGAATTAGTAAGTTGATTGATAAAGTTCAAAATTTAATTTCGTGTTTTTTATGCCCTCAAGTTGGTCGATCTAACAATGTATGTGTAGGTTATTCAAAGTTTATATGGGTCAAATGTAGATAGACCACCCTATTTTAGATGGAACTGTACGCCAAATTTACTAAAAATTTGTTTTTCATCATACTATTTGCTCCTTCTCCCTTTTCCCTATGCGTATTAAGTTTAAAAAATTAAAAATGGCAGATCTCTTAAAAAAATATATTTCTAGAATAATATAATTATCTTAAGTAGTTCCAAAATTAGAACGCACTCAGTTCGGGAGGTTCCCATACTTCGATTTACCAGCAGATATTGCTGAAAAAATAAACAACCTATATCTTAAATAATTTAACTATCTCAAGTAGTACTTAAATTGGAAGGCTTTAAAGTGCGTTCGCATATTCAGCTCATACTCTTCGATTTTAGAATTTTTTGTTGCTCCTGAAAGCATTAAGCAGGAGATATTAGAGAGTATAATATTTTCAAGCGCCTGTACTGTGGAATCTGGTGATGTTCTCGATCGTGTGGCTTGATGCATTAGCAAGATGAAAGTTCCAGAAATCTACGATTGCTACTCTTCCAGCAACTATCTTAATTAAAGGACGTCATTTAACATCCTGCTGTTAAGCTACTCAAAAGGCAATCTCTTAAAATTTTTAGGGGATTTGATAAGGATTCTTCCGCTCAATAAAATTATTGAAAAAGGCAAATTTACTCTAGAAAGATTAGGTAGCAACGTTTGGTTCTAACACACTGAATGAAATTATTGAGGACTTTAAATAAATGGGAGGTACCATAACTTATCTACATTGCATACATTCGTGTAACATACAATACTACAGGGGTAGTATATAAATTCAGGAATTCGAAATGCACTAAGCCGTCTTCTTCTTTCTTCCATTTACTCCTAGAGGAGCACAGGGCCTCAGCGATGCTTTTGAACCTTATCCTGATGAGAGACTCTGTGCAGATGTCGTTTCATGAGTAGAGTGCAGTTGTAAGTTCGATCAATAGTCCTGTGCCATGTTCTTAAGAAAGCGCCCGACTATAGATTTTCCCCAAGAACTCTTTCCTCTTTATTATGATTCCCAAATGCATATTCAAATCTCACAAATATTTTTCTTATTATTATCAACGTCTTTTTGAAGCATTGATGCGTTTTTAGATTTTCTCAAGATCTTCTGCCTGTTTATTATGATTCAGAGCAGCGTCTTTACAATTCGTCTATAGACAATCTCACAAATGTTCTTCTTATTATTATCAACATCTTTTTGAGAAATTGTATTCAATTATATTTGCATATCTATTACTTTAGATTTTCCCATGATCTCTTTCCTATTTATTACGATTCCTAGCAGCGTATTGCAAATTCGTCTATAGACAGCCCTACAAATGTTCTTCTTATTATTATCAACATCTTCTTAAGGCATTGACTTCAATTATATTTGCACATCTATTACTTTAGATTTTCCCATGATCTCTTTCCTATTTATTACGATTCCTAGCAGCGTATTCAAAATTCGTCTATCGACAATATCAGAAATATTCTTCTTATTCTCATTATCAACATCTTTTTTGAGGCATTGTATTCAAGGCGCTTGCCTTGGCATAGTTTGGTTCGTTTGATGTGATGCGCGTTTTGGCAAACTTTTCAAACAGCCCGCGCACTTTTAATTATACACACCATACACATACAATGTAACGCATCTGTATAAGTAGTGTATATAAAATAATAATGTATATTTAATAGACCATTTTGCAGGCATGCGACAAATGAGACGCTGAAAACATGAAGGTCGGGTTCAAATTCACAAAAATTTGTTCTTAAATATAGTATATATATTTTTTTTCTAGTTCGCAGATGATAATGACACACTCAATTACACCCACACAGACCCATTTAATTTAACTTTGTGGTAGACACACACACACACCAACACACAACTATTTGGCTTTTATTTTTATTAAATTTATGTTGGCAATTTGCAGCATTGCACAAAGTATCAAAAAAAAAAAATTAAATCTTAAAATTCAAAAACTATTTATTAGATATTTATTTTTTGGAAATATTTTTGTATCTCAATCTTGGGCTGGCGGCATTCACAGCTGTTTGTGGCATTCACAAAAGTCACGTAGTTATTTTCTTGGCTTCTCAATTTATAAGACATTTACTTGGGAAAACAATAACAACAATAAAAACAACAACAACAAGTATAATAATAAAAACATTTTGTGCTAAATGAAATATCAAAAACATTCTACAACAAGTCACTTGCAGCTGTTAAAACTGATAAGCTTTTAGTTATGGAATTTTATTTTATTTAGTTTAAATTATAATTAATATGATTTATGTGTTAGAGGTCGTAGCTTGTGTGTGTGTGCCATAAATGTTTTAAGAATTTATGCAATAAATAAATTTTGAGCAAATAGCTTTAAAAATATTTAGTTGCCACTTTGTGGTATTCAATTGTTTTATAAGATTTTTCATTTTCAAAAATTTGAGGAAAACAATAAAAGATTTTTAAAGATTTAATGGGAATAATTTATATCTTCCATATCCTTGCCTTGGCCTGCTCTGCAATTCGAATTGTGACATTTTATTCAGTTTTATCTTAAAAGTTTTTATCTAACACCAAAACTAATTTTTCACGTGATTTCAAACCGAACGTTTTGGTATACGATGAATTAAAACAAATCGCCAAATTACGTTTAAAAAACCTAGAATTTTTTTCTTTAATAATTTTGTAAATATTCTTTGACATGCTTAAATTTTATTTATGCCAACTTTAAGACTTTAGGAGAATATTAAAATTTATCGAAAATAAAAAATTAAAATGGCGGACGTAAAGTCGGGCGCGGACGACTTTAGGATACCCTGTACCACTAGCTTGTAATAAAGTCCGATTTCTTCACAAAAACCAAAAACAGAAGAATTTTTAAGCACAAATTTTTTTTTGACCGATCGTTCCTATGGGAGCTATATGATATAGTCAACCGATTTCAATAAAATTTGACACAGTGCTTAAATACCTTAAAAAAGCTATGAATGCCAAATTTATTTCAAATATCTTTACAAACAAACAAAACACATCGAATTTTGTATAAAAAACGTGTTTTTGGACCGATTGGTCCTATGGGAGCTATATGATCTAGTCAACCGATTTGGATTAAATTTAGTACAGTGCTTAGGAACTATAAAATACTCACGAATGTCAAATTTGGTCGCAATATCTTAACAAACAAACGAAACACAACAAATTTTGTTAAAAAATCGATTTTTTGGAAGATCGGACCTATGGGAGCTATATGATATAGTCAACCGATTTTGTTCAAATTTGGCATATTGCTTAAGTGGTCTAAAAAATTTCGAAACGCCAAATCTGGTTACGATATCTTTATTAAAAAACGAAATATAGCGAATTTTTCTTTAAAAAAGTTATTTTGGCCGATCGGTCCTATGGGAGCTATATGATATAGTCAACCGATTTTGATCAAATTTGGTACAGTGATTGGGAACTATAAAAAACCAAATTTGGTTACGATATCTTCATAAACAAACGAATTATTCATCTAAAACGCTTTTTTTTTGTCGAGGTCGTCTCAAACACCCCCATATATATATAATTTATCCCCGATATCAAAAAAATAAAATAAACTTGCCTCCTATGGAATAATATGGGATCTAATGTGAAAGTTTGGTAACTCTAGCTCTTACCATCTCTGAGATCTAGGCGTTCACACGGACGGACGGACGGACGGACGGACAGACGGACGGACGGACAGACGGACATGGGTATATCGACTTCTCTATTCACCCTGATCATATTTTAGGTAACTTTGGGGTGTCTCCGACGTCTCCTTCTATATGTTACATACATTTTCGGCTTGCACAAACTTAATATACCCTTGGTACCATACGGTACAGGGTATAAAAAGAAATTATCGAATAAAAAATTCGGTTTCTGGAGCAAGTAAAAAAATAAAACTGAAGTTTTGGATTTTTTGTGGGCAAAACTAATTACAGTACAGTTGCAGACAGTTATCGATTATCGGTTTTATTAATAAATATTCATCGATTTATATTAGCGAAAATAGTTTTTAAAAAGCACGAATTTTATTTTTTAATATTTTTAGATTCAGCTCATGTCAATTTAAAAAGTTAAGGGAAATTTGCGAATTTATCGAAAATAAAAAAGGAGATTTTAGAAAAAAAAAATCGGTTTCTAAAGCACGAAAATCCATGTAAAATCGTTTGGTTTGAAATTTTTTGTGGGGAAAATGATTTTCAGTCCAGTTTTATACTGTTATCAATTATTGGTTTCATATATTCGATATATTTATATCAAATATTAACGAGTCACCAAAAAAGGTTTTAAAAAAGTACGAAATTCATACAGAAATAATTTTTAAAATATTTTTTAATATTCTCAAATACTACTCAAGTCAGATTTAAAAGTTCAGGCTAATATAAGAATTTATCGAAAATAAAAAGAAAATTATAGACAAAAATTTCGGTTTCAAAAGCACGCAAAACAGAATCTAAGTATAATTGTTCGGTTTGCAATTTTTCGTGGAGAAACGAATTACAACACACGTTTTACTGCGATCGATTATCGGTATCATTAATAATTTATTCATCGATATATAAATATATATTAATTTACGATGTGAATCTTAAAAAGTACGAATTTTATTTTGAAATAAATTTATAAATATTCTTTGATATTCTTAGGTTGTAATTATGCCAATTTTAAAATTTAGGGAATGTATAAGAATATATCGAAATTAAAAAAGAAAATTATTGACAAAAAATTCCGAAGCAACTGAAAAACCCGAATTCATGTGACATTATTCGGTTTGGAATTATACATTATAGGAAACAAATTCCAGAACAATTGCTTACTGTTATCGATTATCATTTTCAGTAATCGATATATATATCGATAATCACAAAAAATTAATTTCTTTCGTTTGCTTAATTTTAAAACAACTAAACTCTTCCTAAATATATTTCCTTTTGAGAGCTACAAACTTTGAACTTTTTGAATATTTTATCGAATATGCATCATTAATCAAAAGAGGTGTTGCATTTGAAGCATAATTAATTAAACACATTTATATGCCTGTCAGTTAATGAGCCTGACGTCAGTTCGAACCGGTTTAGCTCACGAGTAAATATATTTTTGGATTTTTTAGTAAACTAGTATCTTAAAACTGTACACTTTTAATCGATATATATCGATAATTACAAAAAGTTAATTTCTTTCTTTTACTCAAGTTAAAAAAAAAAATCTTGCAAAATATTCCCTTAAGAAGTTTAGCCTGAAACTTTGAACTTTTTGAATATTTAATCGAATATGCATTTATAATCAAAAGAGGTGTTGCTTTAAAAAAAAAAAAGATTAATTAAACACATTTACATGCTGTCACTTCAGGCTCGTTGTGACGTCAGTACGAACCGGTTCAGCTCACGATTAAGTAAATTTTTGTTTTTTTTATAAATAATTTAATAATAGCATCTTACGCCTGTACATATTCATTATTTACACTTAATTTCACGTAAATCATTCATTTCACAAAAATAAATTCATACTTCTCTCGTGTCAATGAGATGATGCTGTTTAAACTCCCATAACCCCTCCGAAAAACATATCCGATAACGTCGGGCGCATCAATCTTTGATAGATGACCGCAATTAAATGCAATTTGCAACATTGTTGCAGCACTGAAGCCCCCTCTTTTTTGTTGTTGTTGCTTTTGTTTTTCTTTATTTTTATTTTATTTTATTTTTAAATGACATTTGATAACATTGTCATGCAAACATGAGACATGAGGTTACTCATTTAGTATGGGTTGGAATTTACGGGTCTCTCGCTAATCGGCTTAGAGGGTGCAAACGCGGAAGCCCTTGGTTAAATGGTCACAAGACTCTCTGCTAGTTAGCCGCTAAATGGATTTGAGGCATTTGTTCTGGTTTATTTAGTAATGGTTAAGGGTAAATGGAAACGTGGCTAAAATTAAATAGAAAGGCATTTGTTGCTAAATAAATTCCAAAGCTATTGGAAGTTAATCTTGCATGGGTTATTATAGTGCTAATGTGGATGAGAGCCAAGTCAGAGTGGCAAATGTTCTTAAGAATAAGAAGTAGAAAATGTTTAAAATGAAAACAATACTCAAATATTTGATCGTGCTCCGGAAAACGAATTTCACCAAAAGGAATTTTTTAAGTGATTTGAATCCGACCGCTGCTACCTAAAACCAAACCTAAAAGAATATTTTCATAAGATGTGTTTGATTTAATATAAATTCATAAAAGTGCTTTCTCAATAGATTTCAACTTCAAAGTTTAATTCGTCACACCCTCCTTAAACAATAACTTCTTTGAAATATATAAATGTTTCGGTTATTGACTTAAGATAAAGTGCATACTCCCAATTTGACGTTTCTTTCACATTTGTCACCAAATTAGCAAGCTAAAGTATGTATTTAGATTTATGAGAGTACTTTAAAAATTTGCAACATCTTCGAATCTTTAAAAGATGACATTTTAGCACATGCAACATTGCAAGCCACATAATATTGTTGTCATAAAATTTACAACTTTCACGAGCATATCCATACTAAAAATACGCAGACTAAAATTAAGAATCCTAATACAGGGTGCGCCATTTGAATGTGGTCGATGGAAATATTGAAGCAGACACCGGCCCAAACAGTCACTTTCTGATCATGCAGTGGAGTTTGATGGATAGTATGAGGATTTTCTTTCCCCCAAATGCGACAGTTCCAGATAGCGTGAAATCGGGCCTCATCAGTAATTAAAATTCGCTCCCAAAAATCGGGCAATTACATTTAATGAACATTGTCACTATTTCCGCGCGTTCTTTGGGCGTGAATCGATTCATAGTTAAAATTGTAATGCAATAACCTTTCCAAAATGTGTTCGACGACGTCAATCGGTTGAAATCTGTCAAAGTTATTCAATATTTCCATCGACCACATTCAAATGGCGCACCCTGTATAAAAGAACAAAAATAGTGTGAACCGTCTATGGAGTGCTAAAGTTAGAGTATTCTGTATAGACTGTAGTCTACATATACATTTGGCTAAAAAACTTTTTGTTCAATTGAAAACAAAAATGTTATGACAGTAAATTTTTTAGGGAAACTACTTTTGATTTTACGTAGAAAAAAGCGTATTTAAAATTCGACATTGTCCGATTTGTTTTTCTTGGTAACAATTCTTTATTTTTCTTAACATTTGTATAATCGTTTAGTAGGTACCAGTAGTGTTTGAAAATGTTCGAAAACTATATTTCAATTTTGAAATCTTAGTTAAAATTTGGTCAAACATGAAAAAAAAAATGGGATGACCGTGGAATTAAACTTTGAGAGCTGTATTCCACTTTCTGATATCATGTACAATAATTTTTTTTTAAGAACATTGGAATTGAATAATAAGAGAATAGAATTAGAGGCTAATTGTTTTGGGAAGAGCTCGATCGAAATAAAAACTTCTTAAGAAAAGGTTTACAGTGCCAGTCTAAAAAACTTGAGCTGTAAGGAAACAATTTGTGATAGAACAATACCGGTAAAAAAAAAAACAGTTGAGTAATGATGAAAAAATTAATTTGAACTTTCGTTTTTCATGTTCAATAAATTTTTTTCATACACAGGTGTCGAATAATAAGAGAATAGAATAGGAGAATAACTTTTTGGGAAGAACACGCTCGAGAAATCAGAAAACAACAAATCATTCCGATCTCTAAAATTTTTTTTAATCAGCGTAGAACATTATCAAAAAAAGAAAAATTAAATGAAGATAGAAGAGAAAACTCGTCGAACGAATGTCAAGATTCTCTGTGGCAGATACATACTTTGACGAAAAATTCGCTTGAGTGTGTTTATGATATTATTTTTAATTCTTTTTATAATTTACATTCAATATGAGCTTCAAAAGGTTCGATAAAATTAATTTCTGTACATTTTCTTGCAATTGTAGGATTGAATCTGAAACAGGACCTAAAAGTCAAAAAATTTGGTTTTTTATCATCGATCAATCTCTTAAAATTTTTATTGGATCTTGAAAATTTTTCGTCTTTATAGTACAGGAAAAGAGTCAAAAGTCTATGGAATATCGGAAAGAGGGCCATCAGTCTTGTTTTAATCAAAATATTTAAATATTGCTAAAACCTTTTAGGCCGTAAACAGAGATTTAAATAATTTCTGCCTCCAGAATACAAAAAATGAAAGTCTTTTGTACCTTAAAAATCTTTATTTAAAAATTTTTTAAGAAATTTTTAAAAATCGGTGTAAGAACTTTATTACAAACTCTTCTGGAAACACAAGAGTAGAAAACTTCAAATGAACAAACTCATTAAGGAACAATAAGTGTATTATTATAGGAACCATAAGTGGTAATTAAAAAAATTAGAGGGTTTTTTGTAATGAAATTTATTAATTAAAAAATTTGATAATGTGAAAAATTTCGCATTAATTTCGCCTCTATGGACTATGGTAACTGTTTTGACAATATAAAGATAGCACATTGAGCTGGATGGTCACACTTTTTAAGGTAAGTTGAACTACAATTAAGAATTTTTATATTTTCCTAGCTCTTTCTTATTTTTCTCAGTGTACATTTTCACTTAGCTTATTAAGTACCTCACATATCATGCCAGAAAAATTATGTTGCAAAGAAAATATAAAGAGTGTTGGTTGCTATATCATCCTCAGTGAGCTGCCACGCCTTTTTTCCATACGGCATATGCCATTTTTCACACAACATCTCCACACACAGTAAATTTTGAAGACCCAATGGAGAAAAGCAACGAAACCTAGAAGAACAACAACGACAACATTGTTCTTGTTGTTCCCAGTGTTGTTGTTGGAGTTCGAGTTGTTGTAGCTGGAGTTGTTGTTGTTGTAGCTGGTGTTGTCTTCGTTTTGGCTTAGGGTGTGTGCCAAACCATAAAAATGTTGTTAAACACGAACCACGTCAGGCGATAGAGAGAAAAGTGGCTGACTCTATATATATATGAACAATATATATATATACCATATATATACCCATACTATGTGTAGATGGATGGATGGCAGACTGACGGACGGATGGACGGACGGATTGGCCATGCGTGTGTCGTTGTTGTCTTTGTTGCAAATGTTGTTGTTGGATTTTTGCTGTTTGCGCATAAAAAGTAAACAAAATTGATTTGAAAATTGCGCGAACCGCACTCTGTGGAACCCTGGAACTTGGCCGGAATGAGGAGCGAACTTAAACCACAATACACGAAAAACGTCACGACAGGCCATACTGTAAAACACAGACGACGACAAGTACAGTAAATACATGCATAATGACGCTGACAACAACAACAACAAACAAACAATTTCATGCAAAAGTAAATGCTTCACACTATAAAAAAAATATAAAAACATGCGCAAAAAAATGGGTTCTTTACAACACTTAATTTTTTCTTGACCTTATGGTCCACACACCCAAAACTCGCAAAATAGCCACGACTCGAGAAATTTCGTGTCGATAGCTTTGTTTAGTTAAACTTCCTACTTTCGGAGCTAATATTTTCGAATACTCTTTACATTGAGTTGGTCATTTTGGCAGCTTCTTTCGGAAACACAAATGAATTGAGCTCATTTTTGACCAGATTTTAGTTTTCTGGTAAGCTTGCCCTTGTCTCCTATCCAGGGTTAGGTAGACAGCGGAAGATATCCGTGCAATGCATAAAGCAGAATATTCTCAAGATTAATCTTTGAGAAAGAACGAATATTTCGCTTTATTGTGAAATACCAATAAATTGAGTAGAGTAAACTTCTCCATCTTAAATCTTAACATAGTACATGCCTGATTTAAAACCTTTGTGAATTTAAATTAAATTCGAAAAGTAAGTAGTTTTAAGGTCTTAAAAAATTTCTGCCCTTTGATCCGACTAGGAACATTTTTGTATTATACAAAGTGCGACCAACTCAATTTTGAGCGAAACCGGGACATTTTCTGAAAAAAGTACTAGAATCCGGAACACTTGAACTCAAACCGATCCAAAAAAAAATAATTTTTGTATTTGACTTAAATTTATTAGACAATAACAATGTTATAAATAATTTTATTATATTATTCTGTTAATCTTATATATTGTATAATATTGTTCTTGCAAGAAGTTGTGAAATTCAAAGCATTCGTCATTAATGAAATATATAAAAAAAGGTCTTAGTAGAAGGTTGCATCAAAAACAGTCAAGATAGACTTCTGGTCAACAAATATCCATGTCTAGGTTTTAAAGCTATACAACTGAAACAATTTTGGAAACTAGCTTCAAAGCGCGCAGATTTTAAAAAGTCACTTGAAGTCATCCATTTTTATTTTTTAATTTAAAAGCAGTCCCAGAGACAAAAAATCCCATAATCAGCCCTTAATGAATCTTCGCCATCCAAATCTGGGAATTTATAATATTAGCTTAAAGTTTAACCGAATTAACGGACTGTTATTCAAAATGAATACAAAATTTACAAAAAAAAAGTTGTTTAAAATTAAAAAAAACTTCTGGGTTTGTTAATAAATTGAAATACTCTTCAAAATTTTGATTCATTAGGCTTCCTCAATTTTTTATCAAGAAAACCAAACTATACGTAAATTTTGTTTGAGATAAATCTATGAATTTCGTAAAATATTATATACAGAGATATCGATATCTGCACATACAGGTTTAATACTCAAATATATATATATTATACTCTTTGCAATAAAAGTTGCAATTTTTTAATGATAAATAGATGAATCTTTCCATTAGAAATTCGGAAAGATTTTAAATAGCAAATATTTCAAATATCGATTTGTTTATAGAATATCAAAATAATTTTTCATATTTTCATAGTCAAAGTTTGCAAATAATTTTTGGTATTTTTTTCCCCAAATAAAATTTTGAATGGTTAACAGAGAAAATTTCCAAAGAAACATTGGAAGATTTAAAATCGCAAATGTAACATCAATCAATTTCTCTTCTAGCTCTTTCCCATCATTTTCTGTTAGTGTATCCCAAAGTCCACATTTTCAAATATATTTCACTTGGTTAAAGATTTGAACGATAAAAAAATGAAATCTTTCCCGAGAAAATTTCGGAAGATTTTAAAATCCCAATATTACAATATTAATCGATTTCTCTTCCAGATCTCTCGCATCTTGCTTTGTAAGTGTATTCCAAAGTCCTAGTTTCCAAATATTTTTTATTTGGTGAAGGTTTCGCAGTTAAGCTGTAACTGCCCAAACGAAGCCCATGTCAAAAATGGATGCACCGCATTATACACACAGGCACACACACTGTCCCACACTCACACACACTCTGTGTGTGTATGTTTTGCGCTGTAACTGTAAATTATACATTTCATAATTTTCGCAACATTTTTCATGATAATCGCATGTAATTGCGTTTTATCAACAACCTTTCATCCGGACATATGAGCAAACAAACGCGCTTAACGCTTAACACTACCTCCAGTACATTGCTAGCCGTAACTCCCTCCCTTCCCAGCCCGCACAGTCCACCACTGTCCAATGAAGTGTGTGTGAGTGTCCAAAACAACCCCTGACCGAAAAACACAAAACGCCATCTAAAGCATGCCTGCATTGTTCATTCAGTTAGTAGTTCCGAGTTCCCAGTTCCCGGTTCCGAATGTTGCACCTTCAACCTCCTCCTGGACGTCGCTCGGGTGCGCTTCAATGGGTTTTGCAAGCGATTTGCTGCCGCTGATAGCAAATTATGCGAACAAACGGTTAATTTCTTTATAATATTTGGGTTACAACAACTCCAGCTCCAGCGGTCAGTGGCCAAAAGCAACCCTGTGTTGTTTTTTTTTTTTGTATCATATATAAAACTTTGTTGTTGTCTTTTTTTTTTGGCCTGGTCTTGTAAATTGCATTAAAATGTGCCGACGGGTTGCTAATGCATTTTGCACAACATGCACTTTACATATAAACACGGACATGCGAGTGTGTGTAGCTGTGTGTATCTGTGTGTGTATCTGGGTGTGTGTGTTTAGACATTGTTGTGATAAGAAACTCACGCGATTATCAATTTGACACTCAAACATTAAGTCGCTGTATCTTTCCTACACTCTCTCCTCTCCGCTTCTCTGTCCACGGCACGCTTGGCTTGTTCTCATTCTTGTTCCTTTTCTCTTTGGCTACTGGACGGCGAAGTGGACAACTCTGGTTAAGAAGGGGATTACGTAGAGCTTTGTACACTTCAAAAGTGTTAACTTCATGCTAATGAAGCAATTATATTGTTGTGTAGACTGCCAAAATTTTGGACAGCTCTTTAAGTTGGCAGGCTTGTATTGAATTAATTCAGAGATGAACTTTGGGGCTTAATTGATTTTGGCTAACCCAGTAATAGCTGGCTAAGGGAGATTCAATTAAGACTTTTCGAAAGTAAGTGCCAAATTAAATTGACCCATTAAAGTTTGTACACGCTCTTCACTTCAGAATTGGACATGTCTGATGGTGAAATGTAGAACATTTCTTCATTCGTCACTGTTTCGCTCACGCCTTCTTCATGCATGATGCCAAAGAGTTGATTAGTGCGCTCTTCAGCTGGCTCTTTCCCATAAAAAATTTTCTCCTACAGCCTCGTCATCAAATAAGGCTCTCTGCTCCAATGGAAAACATAGGAAATGATGATGATGATCGTCTTCCGATGAGGTCCTATGCTCCAGTAGGAAATATAGGAAATGATGCTGATGATCGTCTTCCGATGACGTCCTTTACTCCAGTAGGAAATATAGGAAGTGATAAAGATGATCGTTTTCCAATAGTACAATATAATCGAGGTAGAATAGCCATCAACTCCATTGTGTCTATGTCGTCGCAGGGTTTGTCTTCAACAACTCCAGCGAAGTAAGCAGCTTCGTAGACATTTTGAGAACATCTGCCACAGTTTTAGATTCAGATTCATAAATCAGTAGAAGATGATTATCCGATCATCTTTTGGAGAACTCTTCGCTTCTCTACTGCCTTCTGAGATGAAGATACCTACTCTGACATTAAGATACCTACGGATTGATCGATGCTTTATCTTAACCTCAGGGAAGGCAACATCACCTGGCATAAACACCAGACATCGAGAATTTTGGTAAAGAGCTTGTTGAATCACTTTTATAGTCATAAAGCAGCAAGAGATGGTCATCCAATCATCTTTTAGAGTAATATGCTCTGCTCTACTGCCTTCTTAGATTAAGATACCTTCGGATTGATCGATACTTTGTCTTAATCTCATGGAGGACAACATAACCTCGCACAATCACCAGAAATCGAGAATTTTGAAAAAGAGCTTGTTCAATCAGCTTTATCATTATCTCATGGAACTCAACATCATCTGGTACATAAAGCAGAAGTCAAGTATTTTTGGAAAGATATTGCTCAAACAGCTGACCTTCCGACATAACTAGTTAGGTCCATTATCCAAAATGTAAACCATTCTTGAAGATATTACGAAAAAGTCCTATTCTTTTAAAAATTCACTTATTAAATATATTTTTTTTTGGTTAACATCTTTTTATTAGGTTAGCGGTTCGAATCCCACGTTTAACATAGTCCTGATCTTTGCACTTTTCCTCTTTCCCTAATTTTTCCTGTCTAATCAATATCCTTATCATTTACTCCCATTATCGGTATCACCTAACTTGGCCCAAGTGAGTTGGGACGCTAAATCTGTTGGTCACTGCTTGTTAGTGTAATTAATTCGGCGAGACCAAGAGATTTTGGGTTTGTACCAAAGCGAATTATTGGTTAGGCAGTCTTTGAGGGAGCATA
>JBAMAX010001384.1:0-21409 GCA_037043745.1 Chymomyza amoena | reverse complement strand
CTTGGAAGATAATATGTTACATCTTGCATTATATTTTGCCGATATCGTTGCTACTTACGGGAACATACCGCATCTGTTGTTTGGAACTTAGATTGTTCCAGTGTTCTACAACATTGTCAAATAGTCTGTTATTGCTAAAACGATCACCGAACCTCATTATGTAGTCGTGTAGGAAGTTGGTGCGGCCATCCACATCCTCGGTGTCCGTGCTAGATTCGTTGGAGTCTTAAGTCTTTACTCCATTCTACGGATTCTTAAATCTTCTGCTTTTTTTTGCATTTCCTGAGCTATTATTATAACTGTGCGATTACGATTAAGCCGCTGCTTAATGCCCCTACTATACATAAGCCGTAGAAAGGAGCGCTCAATAATTTTACTTTTTGGCTTCTTGGCGCATCCCAGTTCGCTGATTTCAGAGCATCTAGCCTTTGAACAGTTACCAACAGCTGAACTTGACATAGTCTTTGAACGAACAGTTGAACCTGGCCTAGTCTTGGAACGCCGCCAAAGTTTCTCCAAAATGGTGCTTTCCATGAGATGCACTGTGCTTTCATGATTATAGTAGCACTATAATTGGAAGAAGATATGTTACATATTATATTATATTTTGCCGATATTGTTGCAACTTACCGGGGCATATAACAATTGTTGACTGGGAGTCAAGTTATTCCAATGTACAATTGCGGCGTCGGAAAATTCGTTAAAGCGAAATCGGTCGCCGAACCTCACCAAATAATCCTGGACGAAATTTATGTGGCATTCGTCCTCCGTCTCCATGCTGGATTCGCTGGGCTCGCTGGGTTGGCTGGAGTCGCTGGATTCAGATTCAGATGCGCTCGCTTGGTCCTCAATCTCCAATGGTTTTACATCTTCGCTGCTGTTGTTGGGACACTCGGAATTTTCTTGAGTCATTATTGTATTTTACAAAAACTTGGCTTATATAAAAATGAGAATTTAATTTTTAGTCTTAGAATTTAAAATAATGTAGATAAAATTTAATTTTTAGTATATGAATAAGTAATTTTTTTGATGTTAACACTTCGAGATTTTGTATACAACTAAAATTATGGAAAACTGCTTTTCATAGCTAAAATGCTTAAAATGTGACATTTGCAATTAAGGCCTACTTGATGAGCTTTTAAAAAGCTTACTTTGCTTTTTTTATTATTTTTTTTTTGGATACCTATGGAAGTATATTTTCTTTATAAACATTTTTTTTTTTTATACAGGGTCCGGCACCCGAAGTGTAACCAATTAAAAAGGCCATAAATTCATTTTGGAAAATTACCTTTACGAAATTTAGAAACAATTTACTTTCGCTCAATATGGCCACCTTTTGCCTTCACTATGGCCTTGAGACGGTCCAAAAATGAATCGCAAGCTGCCCGAATGTGACTTGCAGGTATTTTGGCCCACTCGTGGACAATGGCTTTTTTCAGCGCCTCGAGACTGTTGTATCTTTTAGTTCGGACCTTGCTCTCCAAAATGGCACAAAGAGAATAATCCATCGGATTCGCGTCTGGTGAATTCGAGAGCCATTGTGTGGACGTTATGAAGTTCGGAACGTTGTTTTTCAGCCATTCTTGGTTCACTCGAGCTTTGTGAGACGGTGCCGAGTCCTGTTGAAACGTCCATGGTCTGCCACCGAAATGTTTGTCTGCCCACGGCTTCAAAGCAACCTCCAGAATACTTTCCCGATAATATTGCGCATTAACCTTTACGCCAGGCTCGATGAAAACGATTGGAGAGCGCCCATCTGCGGTTACAGCGGCCCAAACCATTATCTGTGGCGGGTGCTGCCTCCTGGTGCCCAATCGATGACTCAAATTCTGGTATGAACGGTCCCTCAAGTAAACCCTATCGTTTTAAGAGTTTACGAATTGCCCAATTGTAAAAATTTTCTCGTCAGAAAACACATTGTTCGGCAATTGACCGCTTTCGGCCAAGCGAAGCAACTCCTTCGCTCTCTCAAGTCTGACCTGTTGCTGCTTCGGTGTGAGATTTTTGGATCTTGTAAGGCTTAACCTTGAGATCATTTTTCAGTATGCGACGGATGCAACGGTCAGATATTTTCAGTTCTTTCGCCATTTGATTGGCACTTCGTCGGGGATTTCGCTCAAGTCGCTTCTTCACTTTTTGAACCATCTCACGTGACGTTCCAGTCTTTTGATGACCACCTCCATGACGTTTTGCGATGCTACCAGTATCATTGTAACGAGTTATGGTGCGATAAACGAAAACTTTATTTACTTTTAGGTGTTCGAGCTCACGAGCAATCGCTGGTTGTGATTTTCCAGCAAAATATAATGCAACTACACTATTACGTTTGAAATCCATTACTGATTTTTTTTTCGCGTTTACTCACGGCAAAATGCTTTCGTGCGCTTGTAAACAATACTCTAAACTGTCATTTAGCTAACTTACAGACAGCTGATGCCTCACGGAATATTTTTTAAGAAATGAAGCGATGTCGTTAAAAGAAAGGTTAGGAGTATAAATGAGTGGAAAATGAATTGCTGATTTCGCTGATCTATCAGCAAGTTAGTTGCCTGAGATACCAATATGGCTAGGAATCCAAAGTAATTTATATTTAGGGAATTTGTTTATAATCAGGTTTCTGATTAAAACTGCGTAAAAGTTGCTATTGTTTTCGTTAACTAATGCTTTGATTGCTGAGAGTAAGTCGGAGCAGATTATAAAATTGCCAAGTTTATTTGAAACTATTTTCATAGCTTCATAGATAGCTATTATTTCTGCTGCGAAAACTGAGGAGTGAAGGGGAAGAAGACCAAGTTTGAAAATTTCAGTGTCAGAGGTGATGGAATACGCAGTAATATTATCTTTTTTAGATCCATCAGTGTAAACAAAACTGAATCTGTTGCTGATGTTTTTATAGTTCAGAAAGAGTTGATGGTAGATTTCTATGGAGGTATTAGGTTTATTGTAGACTGAAAGAGATAGGTCAATGGATTCGGTTATATTTTGCCATCCAAACAATTTCATTTTGATGGTTTTGGATGGGAGATAGGGAAGATTAAGGAGCTTGCAGAGACTTATTATTTTGTCTATTGTGCTTGGATGTTTATACACTCGTTTATTAGGTTTAATTAGGTATCTGAGTGAAGAGTCGAAAGAGTTAGTAAGGGTCTTAGAAAGTTTACCTGTTAAAAAAATGCATCTATTGCGGATTTTGTGGATGTTAGATTCAATAAGCATATTGTTAATAGGAGAAGTACGGAATGCACCAAGAGCTGATCGGATTGCAGCGTTTTGAATTGTATTTAGTTTATTAAGAAGGGACAAAGGTGCACGACCGTAGATTGGAAGGCAAAAGTCTATTTTAGAGATAAGAATTGATTTAACAATTTGAATAAGTGTATATGAACTGCAGTTATATTTAATATTCGAAAGGAGTTTAATAATGTTAAGCGGTTAAGTAAGGTCAGTAGCCAGCTTAGTTATGTGAGCACTCTAGTTGTATTTGTTGTTGAGAGTGAGACCTAGGATACGAAGAGTGGTAACGGACGGAATACTGATGGATCCAGAAGAGATTGTACATGAACAGTTAATTTTGCGACAGATGTGAATGTGTTGTGATTTAGAAGAAGAAAGAGATGCATCAGAAAATAATTGCTCCAAGTGAGCTGTAGGATTTTTTTGCTTCTTGAGATCTAAAATAATTTGGAAATCGTCTGCATATGCACAGAACTTTATTTCTTTGTGAATGGAAATTGTATTGGCTAGTCTATTGTAGGAAATAAGAAAAAGGATTACGGAGATAGGGGAGCCTTGAGGAATGCCGTTCTGAAGAGAGAAATAGTTAGAGAGAGTTTTGGAGGACATAAGAAATTAAATTTGGACCTACTTTCCATTCTTGAAGTTGATGGATTATGGAATGGATGCCAATTTTATCATAAGCTTTCGCAAAATCAAGAGAGACAATTGATAGGTGGCGCTTTGTAGATAAGGCTCTAGTTGCAAGATGATCTATAAAAAGCAGACAATCTAAGACTGACTTACCCTTCTTAAAGCCGAATTGACTTTTATTGATAAGATTGTTAGAAGTTACAAACCATCACAGTCGCTTAGCAACTATTTTGTCTAGTACTTTAGCTAAGCATGGGTTTAAGGAAATTGGTCTGTAAGATTTAGGATCTGTTTTGCATTTGTTAGGCTTAAGAATAGGAATGACTAGACTTGCTTTATATACTTGGGGAATTACTGATTTGAATATAGTATTAAAGTGTTGAAGAATACGGTATTTAAATGAGAGGGGAGTGTTTTTAATCAAGGGGTAGGAGATAAGATCAATTCCCGGCGAAACGCCTTTAAGGGAATTAAGAGATGAGAGTAGTTCTAACAGTGATATGTCTTTTTCTATTTCTAAGGCTGATGTCGATGGTTGGGGATTAAAGTTAGAACTAGGTTAGGTTAGGTTACACTGACCGGCCACAACTAAGTGCAGCCTAGCATAGACCTTTTGGTCCTTAGCTGTGCCAGATTTGAGGTTATTACGCAAAGTGATGGTCGGTTAAAAATTTTACTTTTTTAGCGAAATGAAGTAGCCGCCCAACTTGTAGCCTGGCCACCTCTTCTAGACCGACAAACGCTGGTTCTCCTAGGGTGGTCGGACGATGTCTAGAGATGGCTGGGCAGTCGCAGAGTACGTGTGCTAGGGTCTCAGGGACTTCCGGATCCCTGCAGATCCTGCATGATTCGCTTGCCGTTAGTCCCATCCTATGCGCATGCTTCGCTAAGAGGCAGTGTCCTGTTAGCACACCCGTGATGGTCCTGCATTCAGTGCGTGAGAGTTTCATTATGAAGTTACTTTGTTTCCTGCCGTAATGAGCCAGCATGATTTTCGCTGTGTGACAGCAGTCTAGATTTTTCCATCTAGCTTCAGCTCTGCGCTTCATGTTGCACTCCAGCATAACATAGAGATGTTTGATCGGTCGGCGTACGTCCTGTATTTGTCCCTCCGGAAGCTCAACACCGCTTTTGGCAATTGCATCCACCATTTCATTCCCCATTATGCCTTTATGTCCAGGCACCCAGTAGATATGCAGTTTACGAGCCGCAGCTAATCTCTGGATGACTGCCTGGCATTCAAGTACGTGGAAGGAGGATGTACAGTGCGATACAATAGCCTTGATAGCGGCTTGACTGTCTATATGTCTTTGTTCCAGTTGAAGTGTTGGTGCATGCCAGCTCAGCCGCCTTCATTGCGGCGAATACTTCAACCTGGAAGATGCTGGAGTGGTCCGGAAGCCTGTAACTTAATTTACATTAAGCTCGGAGCAGTATACTCCAGCACCAACGCCCTTTTCCTTCCATTCCAAAGTTAGAGCTAAAAACATTTTGTTTATTTAAACAGAATTGAGGTGAGAAATTATAGTCATTGGCTTCTTCTGACCAGATTGCAGCAAATGAATTGGCAATTTTGTTGGGATCTGTTGTGGGTGACTGCGTGGTGGGAAGTATTATGCTGTGAATGTTTTTTGATGGAAATTGACCGCTAAGCCTTTTTATGTTAGACCATATTTTAGCAGAGTCGGATCCAGGGTGGATTTTAGAAGTTAAATCCGGAAATGATTTACTTTTTGCGTCTCTAATGGCTCTTCTCTTCAATTATGTTTGTGGAACATATTTGCCTCTTCAAAAGGGACCATTTTTTGTTTTTGTCTTTCTTTAATTCCGAAAGATGTTTGTTCCACCACGGAACAGTATGGTGGAGGCGGAAGGTTGAGTTTTGCGGGATGGAAAAGTGGGCGCTTTGAATGATAATTTTTTTAATTAATGCTGCTTCTTTGTTAATATTGCTATTTACTGGGTAAGAGTTTGCGAATTTACTAACTAAGTCGGCAAACATGTCCCACTTGGCAGCAGTTAGTTTGAAAGACGGTTTTGCTATAAGCCTTGAGGGGTTAGGATTGGGGAAGAGCGTTATGAGTATGGGGAAATGGTCACTGCCAAAAAGGTCGTCAATAACTTCCCATCGAGCTGCAGGGGCTAGGTTAGCTGAAATTAAAGAGAGGTCTATATGTGGGAAGGAGTGGTGCGTAGAATAGTGTGTCGGAGATTTATCATTAAGTAGTACATTAAGTACATAGTCTGATCTGATAATAAAGTTGTGTAAAATATTACCTCTTGCATTACTTTTGGGCGAACCCCAAAGTGGATGCCAGCTGTTAAAATCACCCAGAATAAGGGAGGGAATATTTTGGGGACTAAGCATATTATTGAGGTTAATGTTATTAAAATGTTTGTTTGGGGGTATGTACGTTGAAATTTTATTTAATTTAACATTTGAATCTGCTGAGATGCCGATAGCTTCAAAGTCAGAGTTAAGATTTAATTGTTGGAAACTAATTGAATTATGGACCAACAGAGCAACACCGCCGAAGGAGTTGGAGCTGTTAAGTTCCAAAAGCGAAAAGTTAATAGGGATTGGAAGGGGGAATTTGGTTAGAAGGTGAGTTTCTTGAAGAGCTACAATGTGTGGGTTATATTGTTTCATGAGCATTTGCAACTCACTAAAATTATTTCTATAGCCTCTTATATTCCATTGAATAATCTTAAGCATTTAAATATAAAAAGAGTTAGAGCTGGACTTAACATCTTTAGAGGAGTTGGCGTTAGAACAAGATGGATGGTCATCAGAAAATGTTGTGTCCATAACGTCGTTACTATTGGAATTAATTATTTCGTTAATGTTGCGTGGTGATTTAGGGCTTAGGAAGGTATCTGAATCGCATGAAGTTATTTTTCTTTTTTGATTGGTGGTTGCTTTGGGTAGGGCATGATTTGGTTTCATAACAATTGATAATGGGTTTGAAATGGATTTGTTTGTAATGTCCTGGATTGTAGTTGGTGTGGTTTGGTGAGAGGATTTCATAGATGTGGTAGCTGCTACATTTGCGTAAGTTGATGATCGGTGGATATGACGGGAATGATATATGCCAAGAGCTGTTTTGTAGTCAACTTTGTCTAAGATTTTAATCGCAGTTATTTCTTTTTGCTTAATAAAGGCTGGGCATGACTTGTCTAGAGGGCTGTGTTTGGCTGTGCTGGGAGTTTCATTTGTACAGTTTAAGCATGATTTTTCGTCGTGGCAATGTTCTTCTTCGGTCGTGTGCTGTTCAGCGGAGCAGTTAATACACGATTTGGGGCTTCTACAGTATGAAGTGGTGTGTCCAAAACGAAGGCAGTTGCGGCATCTGAGTGGAAGTGGAATGTAGGGCGTACATTCGCTCTTTCGTATCCAATTGAAATTTTTTCCGGTAGGTTTATTGTCGCAAAGGTCAGTATGATAAGACCCGTTTCTTTAAGGTCACCGTTGTCAGATTTATTAATTTTGTATACTTCGGTTACGTTTTGCGATTTCATTTCAAGTTGATTTTCTGCTTCGGGAATATTACGTAGTTCATTGGAGTATATAACGTATTATGCAGAGCGGCGGAAACCGGGATATTTCCAAAATGTGTCATTTTTAACTTGCTTGTGTAAGTGCTTGTGTTAAATTTTTGGTTTGAATAAGTAGGGGTCCAGCTCGGGTTTTCTTGCAAGACGCAATTTCGCCGCCGCAAGTATTATCGATAATTTTTTTTATTAAAAATGGTGAAACATTTTCAAACTTAGAATTGTCGTTTCTTTTAATAATAATGAATTTAGGCTCATTTACAGACATTGCGCTTAAAGTCAACGAAATATCCGGTGGTCTCGACATTTTTTTGTTATTGGGCACATGCCCAGTTATTTAACGACTTGTATTTTTTTTTATTTGTTTTTTTTTTTGTCTCTTATAATAATATTATCTAGCCGAAAGATGTACGCACTGAAACAGTGTGCACACCCAGTATAGGACAGTGTGTACACCCTGCGCAAAGATGCCAGCGGAGTCTCAGAAATGCACTGTCACTTTTACAATTTTCTTTTTGTTGTTTTTTTTTTGATTTTAAACTTTTATGTATTTTACATGGAAAATATAGTTATAATTGAATGAAAATATGCACATAAGCACAACGATAAACTGTTTATGCCACAAAAGTGGACTTGTCCATTAAATTTTAATTAATTACAACTTGGTTTTGCGCACGTAAAATTGGTTGACCGAATAGATGTTAGCGCTGCCAACTCACGTCAAAGACTAGTATCAGTATAATAAAGAAACACAGCACATATATTTTTTTTTGCGGAAACAAAATATTAAATATATTTAAAAATAAACCGTAAAAGACAGTTCGCGTTTTTTAGAATGATTCGAAATAGTCTCCAGCCAAACCGTCGCAAGATGAAAGCTGTCGCAGCAGTTGGAACTCAGACTACGCGTAAGACCAATAAAGAGGGTAAGCAATATTCGACATAATAGACTTACTTCTTGCAAACTTATCGGCGCAGATAATTAGGGTTTCTTAAATAGTCTCTCTTTTGCTTAAACGATATGTACATGGGCGGAGGGAGATGTGGCACATCCATCGCCAGATCAACGAGACATATGTGGTGGATGTGGTGACCACATATATACACATGACTTATCTGGATTGTGCCACAACATGCAATACCGTCTGCAGTTGGGACGTTTAGAAAACATTGAGGATATGTTTTCTTCAATGGGTAATGACGTCGATTCGTCTATTCTTAAAGACATCGGTACACGTAATTAGGGTTTTTGGAGATGGCTGCTTTTTTTTTGCCTTTGCATTTTGTTTAAAAGATATGTACATGGGTGAGGCACAACCATCGCCAGATCAACCAGACATATGTGGTGGATGTGGTTGCCACATATATGCACATGACTTATCTGGATTGTGCTACAACATGCAATACCGTCTGAAGTCGGTACGTTTAGAATACATTGAGGATATGTTTTCTTCAATGGGTAATGACGTGTATTCGTCGATTCTTAGGCTTTTGTCCACACTTCATGGAATTAAAGACATCGGTACACGTAATTAGGGTTTTTTTTTTTTGCCTTTGCCACAGCCATTTTGCTGCTAGTGGAGCAGCCGGCTGAAGACCGATTCACAGCACCAACTGGAGCTACAACAGCTTTTTTCACTTTTCGAGTGAGATGCTCCTTCACGTGGCTGCTGTCCATGAGCCGTAGGGAGCGCAGCATTAAGACAGAACTTTTGATCTGCTCCTTGCCGGTTCCCATCTTGCTGCTTTTGGAGCAGCCAGCTTGAGCGGAGTTGACGTCACTTGGACTAGAACTGACCGTCGAAGGCTGCCGAGCGGTTACTTTCTCCAAGTGGGTGCTCTTCATGAGGCGCAATGTGCGGCCAAAACGATACTTGCCCTATACTTGGAAGATAATATGCATTATATTTTGCCGATATCGTTGCTACTTACGGGAACATACCGCATCTGTTGTTTGGAACTTAGATTGTTCCAGTGTTTTACAGCATTGTCAAATAGTTTGTTATTGCTAAAACGATCACCGAACCTCATTATGTAGTCGTGTATGAAGTTATAGTTGGGTTCTTCCCCAACTGCATGCACAAACATTTCTTTTTTCACTTAACAGCACATCAGCAACTACAGCTACGAGGAGTGGGTTTTGTACACACCATTTGGGTTCTCCCTTTGGACACGGAACGTGGAACACAATTTCTTAAAAGACGGACTAAGGCTTCTTCAATGGTTAATGACATCAATTTCACAACAATTCGAACATTTTGACAAACTTCATGAAAGCGGGACAAGTGCAAACTTATCGGCGCAGATAATTAGGGCTTCTTAAATATCCCATATTTTTTGTTTTTCCTGAGCTATTATTATAACTGTGCGAACACGGTTAATCCGATTCATAATGCCCCTTCTATACATAGTCCGTAGTAAAGAACGCTGTATCAAATTACTTGTTGGCTTCTTGGCGCCTCCCTGTTCGCTGCTTTTAGAGCAACTAGCCTTTAAACAGTTACCAACAGTTGAACTTGGCCTAGTCTCTGAACCCTTGGCGCCTCCCTGTTCGCTGCTTTTAGAGCAACTAGCCTTTAAACAGTTACCAACACTTGAACTTGGCCTAGTCTCTGAACCCTTGGCGCATCCCAGTTCGCTGCTTTTAGAGCAACTAGTCTGTAAACAGTTACCAACAGTTGAACTTGGCCTAGTCTCTGAACCCTTGGCGCATCCCAGTTCGCTGCATTCAGACCAACTATCCTCTAAACATTTACCAACACTTGAACTTGACCTAGTCTCTAAATCCTGACGAACTTTCTCCAAGTCGGTGCTTTCCATGAGTCGCAGTGTGCATTCAGAATTATAAATGCCCTATAATTGGAAGAATATATGTTACATATAACACTTTATTTTGCCGATATTGTTGCAACTTACCGGGGCATACATCAATTGTTGACTGGGACTAAGATTGTTCCAGTGTTCTAATGCGCTGTCGAAAAATGCCTTAAATCGAAAGCGATCCCCAAAACGCAACCAATAGTCATGGAGATAGTTTGTGTGGCATTCGTCCTCCGTCTCCATGCTAGATTCGCTGGATTCGATGAATCCGCTGGATTCGATGAATCCGCTGGATTCGATGGATTGACGCTCGATTCGCTGGATTCCGTGTACTCACTACATTCTTTCTCCTCAATCTCCATTGGATTTATATCTTCACTGCTGTTGTTGGGACACTCGGAATTTTCCTGCGACATTATGGTTGGCGATAAAATTTTATTTTGAGTCTTTGAATTTAAAAGTTTACGATATAATTTTTGTTTTAATGTTTGAATAAATAATTTTGTTGATGTTAACATTTCGAGATTTTGTATACAACTAAAATTATGGAAACCTGTTTTTCATGAGTAAAATGCTTAAAGTGTGAAGTTTGCAAATTAGGCCTACTTGATGTTAATGTTTAAAAAGCTTACTTTGCTCTTTTTTTTATATACCTATGGAAGTATATTTTTTTTATACATTATTTACTACTATAACCGCTAGTTGTAAAAACTTTAATATAATTTGTACAATGGCTCTAGATTAACTCCACAGTTTTTTTTTATCTTCTGAGTACTCCTCCAGGGAGATTTGCTTAGCTTTGTCCCAGCTGATGTTGTGCAGCGTCAATTCGCTAAATATTGTACATAGCCAGGTTTCCTTTGGCCTACCCACTCATCTGCTTCCTTAGGTGTATCTGAGTGAAGATAGGAACTTCACTTGTACAGTGCCATAGTTCCGCTTTTGATATCCAGTTAGTCAGCCACGTCTAGCTGCCGTACAACAGGAGGGATTTGACGCACGCATTGAAGATTCTCAGCTTCGTTCTTCTACTTATTTGCTGGTTTCTCCATATAATCTGATATCTGATAAAGTGAGCACATGGCCATACCGCAAACTGATTATACAAAATGTTTCCAGGATTGGAACAAGCGTTGGCGTAAGTGCGTTACAGTCGATAGGGTGGGGGACAATATCAATTTTGATGAATAATCTTGTATTTTAGATTTTCCGAATAAATTCCGGGAACTTTTTGATTAAGTTGTTATATTGCAAATGGTGGGCAATGCTTCTGTACGGAGTTCTGGTATGGTGGACAGCCACCGAGAAGTCCACATACCTACAAATAATGGAAAAGACTTAACGACGTGCACCATAACGAAGGCTTTAGGTCTGTTCCAAACAAGACTAGACTACTAGCACAGAAAACAGCACAACGTCTCTGTAAAGAAGGGAACATGGCCACAACAAAGTTGCAGGGGTAACATACAATAGCACGGTCTTATGACCCCAGTAAGTTACTTCTCCAAAACACTCACGCTAATGGGACCTGTTGACTGGAAAATAGGCATGGACCAACGAGCCATCACAGACTGATCCAAAATGGAATACGGCTTTGTAGGGTATACTCTATAGACCCACCCATGGAGGTATATTTCAAGTTACTGGACCAGGCGAAGGTGTTCGCCATAAAAAAGGCGGCTGAACTAGCGCTCACCCTAGAGCAGAGCCGAATAAATACTTTCATTGATAGTCGAACGGCAGTCAAATCCATAAGCGCCATCAACATTAATTCCAAAGTTGTATTGGCAACAGGAACACATCAGATGAACAAAGCACCCATAAGGAGCTGTGCATCTTTTGGGTTCCCAGCCACCAGGACATTGATAGAAATGAAATAGCTGACAGGCTCGCAAAGGAAAGTGCTGTAACAAATCAACTATCACTTGATGCTACAAAAATTGTACATTTTTAAAATTTGAATAACATTTTTTTCAAAAAGTGTAGCATACTTTTAGTGACACTTTTAGAAAAAATTTTCTCTGCAGCTGCTTGCTTATGATTTCTGTTCGCCTGGTAGCTGAAATCCGTTCAGAGTCAAAATTTAGTGAAAATCGAAACAATTTTTTTTTTGTTTGAATTTGAGTAACTGTTTTTGGCTGTTCTGGACGTTTTCAACAACAAAATGTTTCTCTTAATATATTCCTCCACCTAGAATATTTGATATATTTTTAGAGCCCATCATCTCAAAAAATATCCTTTTTTAAAAACAAAAAAAATGTTTTTTTAAGTTATTTCAGTTTGTTTTTATTTCAAAAATAATAATAATAGTTATAAAAATTATAAAAAAGTATTGTACATATTATTTTAGTTTAAGCTTAATTATTTTAATTATTTAATGTTAACGCATTTAGTAAGGTAAGTTAGCTTAACAATTTATTTTATTTTTATAATATTTCAACAATAATAATACTAATTATAAAAATTAAAATAAACTATTGTAACTTACAATTTTAGTTAGTTTATTTTTATTATTTGATAAATTTAGTTAGCTTAATAATAAATATACAGCCTTGAAATCTCTTCTAATTTACAATAAATTTCTATTTTATAAATTTACATATATATAAATAAATAAATATATAATATATCTATTAAGGCACCGCAATAGACTGGCGAAAAAGCTTTTTGATGAAAATCCAATCAAGATGCTTTAAGAAGCAGCTACAAAAACCAAAATCACCTTGCGAAATGATGAAGAACTTAACAAAATTCCGATTTACTAGAGCAACAAAACTCAGCTGTGAGATATATAATATTTCCGGGGACCCGAACAAATACGCTCCAGCTGGTTTGGCGATTTTATTCAACAAGTGGAAGGCAATTCATTAAAATAAATGTTATTTTGATTATTTGCTTATAAAATAAAAAAAATATATATATTAAATGCTTCGGCTATAATTTATAAAAAAACTTCAAAAAATTTTGTAAATATATAAGCATTATTTATATATAAAAACTAAAATGCTAAATTTAGTAAATGATAATAGCTATTTAATTTTATTTGAATAAATAAATAATAAAAACGAAAACAACATCTCTTTTTTTATATTTGTAAACTTAAATGGGTTGTGGAAATTGCAGGAGCTAAAAGATTACTAAATCGAATGACCTTGAGATAGCGGAGCTCAGTTCGAAAAAGTTCAACAAAAATTAAGATTTCGAAAAATTCGAAAAAAAAATTGTAGCCCGCCAAAGTAACAGGCGATCGATCAGAAATGGCTAACAATTAGCAGGCAACTTTAATTAGTAACTAAAGCCATAAGCCAGCACAGAATGTTCAATACAAATGCAAAAAAAATGCATATGTATATGTTGCCGACCACTGCTTTGATCTGAAAACAGCTAAAAAATAAAAAACCAAATTTATTTTTGCAATTTTTCCATACAAAATGGTCTTCAAAGCAGCTGAACTACCAGGCGAACAGAATTGCAGAAAATTCAGTAGGCAACTTTAAATTAGCAACTAAAAGTATGCTACAAAATTTTGGCATAAAAAATATTTTTGCAAAAAAAGTGTAGCATACTTTTAGTGACACTTTTAGAAAAATTTTATTCTGCAGCCGCTTGCTTATGATTTCTGTTCGCCTGGTAGCTGAAATCCGTTCAAAGTCAAAAATTAGCGAAAATCGATTCAAATTTTTTTATTTTATTTTGCCAAATCGTCCGCAGTAAATTTGAATATTTGAATTTCAGTAACGGTTTTAAGCTGTTCTATATGTTTGGAACAACAAAAGGTTTCTTTCCAGAATATTTGATGTATTTTTAACGCTTAGCAACTGAAACGAAATATCCTTTTTTTAAAAACAAACAACATGGTTTTTTAAGTTTTTCAGTTTGTTTTTATTTCAAAAATAATAATATTTATACAATTTATAATAAAATATTGTTTTTACAATTTTAGCTTATTTATTTATATTATTTGATAAATTTAGTTAGCTTGGTTAGTTTAACAATTTGCCTTATTTTTATAATATTTTAACAATAATTTGTATAATGATTGTGATAAAATATCGTAACTTACAATTTAGTTTGTTTATTATTATTATTTTATAAATTTAGTTCGTTAAACAATTTGCTTTATTTTTATAATATTTCAACAATAATAATATTAATAATTATAAATAGTATAAAAAAGTATTGTTATTTACAATTTTAGCTTGTTTATTTTTATTATTTGATAAATTTATTATGTTTAGTTATGTTAACAATTTCAGCTATAATAGGACCAAATTTTAAGCCAATCGGACAAAGTTGATGTTTTTAACTCTAAATGGCCATAACTTCTAAACGAGAAGAGATAGATCAAAAATAACCACATATTCGAATCAGTGGCGGCGAGCCGCAGGAAAATCCTGAAGTGCTTAACTGTTTGGTTATTTGGTCATATATGTGGGATTAACTGGGACTCCAACACCTAAACCTTACTGAGTTTTGGACCCATCCGTGAACCATTGTGCCACCGGAGGTTTCCACAGGAGAATTTTATCCATATATTTTGTTAAATTAATTGAAATTATCTACAAAATGAGCCATCTTTTACTTTGCTATGATTAATTGAGCATAAAAGTTGCTCATAAGCGTAACTTTTATACTACGCTGTCTACGTGCATAACACCAAAACAAGCAGTGGACAAAGCAAGCAGCACTCTGCTTTGACCACTGCTTTGCGCTTAGCTGCATTTTCTATGTTAAAATTATAAAAATTGACGATTGCGAGCGACTTATTAGTAAAACCGCCATTTTTAACAAGGCAATCCAGTTTAAAACAAAAACCTTGAGGTACTAGATCTCTTAAACGGATCGGCTCTCATAGATCTAAGGGTTATCAAATGTATCCTACAAATTTATCTGGATACTTAATTTTTGTATTTATTCCTTTAGTTTTTGTTGGAACGTTGGTAACTATTTTATTTTTGTGTAAATAAATTAATATAATAAAAAAATGTTAAAACCTACACGAATATTGGAAGTACTTAAAACATAGGTAATAAATATTATTAATAAATATATTTTATAATAACGAATATTCAATGTAAATTTTTTTAAAAACTTCTGGTAATATTATATTATATTTATACATTACATTTTGTGCAGTATTAAATTATTAAATTAAAAAAAACTGGTGCCTTTAAAGTCGGTTTTACGGGCGAAGATTTTACGTGACAACTCCTTTCTTAATTTCATGAAATATGCGTATAATCTTGATTACGTATCAAACGTTTCTAAGTCAACTACGTTAAAAGAAACAACAATCGACTTGACTTTCGCAAGACACATTACAGCAGAAACACTTTCTTCCATTTCCCATTCCTCCTATCATCATTAACTAATTCCTATTTGAGTTATTTTGTTGAGGATAGGACGATGATAGGAGAAATAGGAAATGAAAGGAAGTGTTTCTGCTGTAATGTGTCTTGCGAAAGTCAAGTCGATGGTTGTCGATGTTGTCAACGTTGTTGACTTAGAAACGTTTGATACGCAATCAAGATTAAACGTATATTTCATGAAATTAAGAAACGACTTGTCAGACTTTACGTTTTTGTTAAAATCACCACACAGAAGAATCGGTATGCCAGAATCATCTTGCACGAACGGTGGCACGTACTGGCTGTTGTGAACGTACGGACCGAGTCCTTGCCATAGTAACATTCCAATGTCCTGCATACTAGCTCCCGGATGAATATATACAGCACCGAGTATAAACTTGAAGCTAGTATTACCGGTGAAGCAAGTAACTTCAGTCATGCACATGTCACCCTTGGTTTTAATGACACGAGTTGCGTCTGCAATCGCAACTTGGACCACTTCCGCCGTAGATGTCGATGATAATTTACGATAGATCGCCGCTCCACCAGCCGCGTTGGTATTTGAGTTGCTTCGATTATTTTCCCTGGATACGCACTCATAATCCTTGATTGGAATTGGTTCACAAGTGTCGCGCATCCACGTTTCAGTCAATACTAAATAGTCGGATCGTGGTATCACTGTATCTGTTTCAATGTCCGCAGCATGGGCACTTATACTTATAAACGAATGGTTTGACAGAAGAAAGGCCGAACTATGCTTGTTAGTAGAGATGCCAAAACTATCGATAGACTATCGATAGTATCGATAGTATGGGATAGTATAATCGTTACGATTATTTATCGTTAGATTTTTTCAATGGTGCCTCCCATACAAACCTAATTTAAGACGTTGTCACGTCAAAAAATGCTACTATGTATTTAGTCTTTATAGCCTCTTTGTATTTGTTTAATCTAGCTGTATCTTTGATTCAAACATTGTCTTGTGCTATGGATTGGATATTTCTCTTCTCTTCTCTTCGAATTCCTCTTCTTATGTCCTGTTACTCCTAGTGGAGCATAGGTCCATTCCCTACGAATAATAAAATAAAAATATGAATTAACTCAATATTTTTTCTTAATACAGCAGCATTTTCATCGTGCTTGATTTTTGGGATTACCTAAAAGATATATTTTTTACAAGTAACAAAGTTGCTGACATACTCTCAGAAAGCACTTGAGTAGACACTCAGAGCTTTAAGCATTAAGCGTCTTTTCCCTTACGAACTTATTTAACGACTATTCCATTTCGCACCAGTGCGCAACTACTTGCAGCCGAAGTAGTTACAGCTTTTACTAGTATGGTACAAAACCCAACACCCTCCCATCAAATTTGACGTTGGCGAATGTGCATATGGGAATTAAATTTGCCTGCATCTTGTTGTTTGTTATTGAACTTCCGGAAATTTGGTCGCCTCTCCGACTAAACGCCGCAGGAAAAATCTGGAAGTGCTTAACTGTTTGGTTATTTGGTCTTATATGTGGGATTAACCAACTCCGTAAACCATTGTTTCAAACCAAGGTTTCCATACCCATATATTTTGATAAATTAATTGAAATTATCTACAAAATGAATTCTCTTTTATGGTTAATAGTTTGCCAACAATCGAACATAAAAGTTGCTCATAAGCGTAACTTTTATACTACGCTGTCTCCGTGCGTAACACCAAAACAAGCAGTGGCCAAAGCAAGCAGTACTCTGCTTTGACCACTGCTTTGCGCTTAGCTGCATTTTCTATGTTAAAATTATAAAAATTGACGATTGCGAGCGACTTATTAGTAAAACCGCCATTTTTAAAAATAAGTCTAACAATTTTATTTTTAACAAGGCAATCCAGTTTAAAACAAAAACCTTGAGGTACTAGATCTCTTAAACGGATCGGCTCTCTTAGATCTAAGGGTTATCAAATGTATCCTACAAATTTATCTGGATACTTAATTTTTGTATTTATTCCTTTAGTTTTTGTTGGAACGTTGGTAAATATTTTATTTTTGTGTAAATAAATTAATGTAATAAAAAAATGTTAAAAGCTACTCGAATATTGGAAGTACTTAAAACATAGGTAATAATTATCATTAATAAATATATTATATAATAACGAATATTCAATGTAAACTTTCTTAAAAACTTCTGGTAATATTATTTTATATTTACATAAACGCATTATATTTTGTGCAGTATTAAATTAAAAAAAAACTATGTGCATATAATATAAGTCTTTGTAGCTTCTTTATATTTGTTTAAACTAGCTGTATCTTTGATTCAAACATTGTCTTGTGCTATGGATTGGATATTTCGCTACCCTTTGAATTCCTCCTCTTATGTCCTGTTATTCCTAGTGGAGCATAGGGCCATTCCCTACGAATAATAAAATAAAAATATGAATTAACTCAATATTTTTTCTTAATACAGCAGCATTTTCATCGTACTTGATTTTTGGGATTACCTAAAAGGATATATTTTTTACAAGTAACAAAGTTGCTGACATACTCTCAGAAAGCACTTGAGTAGACACTCAGAGCTTTAAGCATTAAGCGTCTTTTCCCTTACGAACTTATTTAACGACTATTCCATTTCGCACCAGTGCGTAACTACTTGCAGCCGAAGTAGTTACAACTTTTACTAGTATGGCACAAAACCCAACACCCTCCCATCAAATTTGACTTTGGCGATTGTGTCGGGAATTAAATTTGCCTGCATCTTGTTGTTTGTTATTGAACTTCCGGAAATTTGGTCGCCTCTCCGTTTAAACGCCGCAGGAAAATTCTGGAAGTGCTTAACTGTTTGGTTATTTGGTCTTATATGTGGGATTAACTGGGATTCCAACACCTAAACCCTGTTGAGTTTTGGACCCATCCGTAAACCATTGTTTCAAACCAAGGTTTCCATACCCATATATTTTGATAAATTAATTGAAATTATCTACAAAATGAGTTCTCTTTTATGGTTAATAGTTTGCCAACAATCGAACATAAAAGTTGCTCATAAGCGTAACTTTTATACTACGCTGTCTCCGTGCGTAACACCAAAACAAGCAGTGGCCAAAGCAAGCAGTACTCTGCTTTGACCACTGCTTTGCGCTTAGCTGCATTTTCTATGTTAAAATTATAAAAATTGACGATTGCGAGCGACTTATTAGTAAAACCGCCATTTTTAAAAATAAGTCTAACAATTTTTTTAACAAGGCAATCCAGTTTAAAAGAAAAACCTTGAGGTACTAGATCTCTTAAACGGGTGGGCTGGGGGAGGGAAAGACGAACTTGGGTATATTGAGCTAGCTCTTATCGTCTCCAGTATTTGTGGATAGACATTCGGCCAGATGGACATGGCTATGCCGACTTCTCTGCTCATACCAGTGGCTGATCCTGGGGTTAGTTTTCGTGTCCAAGCCCCCACCCACAAGTTCAAAAGCTTTTTGTGAGTTCAGATATACATACATGTAGGACTCGAGCTGTTAAAGCTCGAATCGGTCCAAATAAAAGCGCGCACTTCTTACGTTTTTTCTTCATAACACACTTAACATAACTGTTTATTTTCATTAATAGTTCATTACAAAATCGTTCATTTACTTATTACTTTATTATTTGTATCCGCGTAACAATTTTACGTCTTAATAGTAACGCTGCTTTCTTAAAACTATCGCCCTGCTGCTTTTGTGCTGCCAACTCATTCTTCTTTAACCCTGCCAACTCCCTCACTTGACGGTCAGCTGCCGAGCTGCCAACTTCCTAGCTTTATGGTCAGCTGCTTAGCTGCTAACTGCCAATCCACATCATACACCACTTCAAAATGAAGAACCCCCCACCAAGACCAAATCCTATCAGACTGACCATATATTTATGTGTTAGCCAAATTTCGGCTGTTTCCTACGTCTTCCTTTATGTGCTGAAACAGTTCGCCTTGGACCTATGTCTTTCCGGCAGTTCATGCTGATCAATATTATATGGCAACAGATATAGGTGGGTGGACTTTACCACCACTTCTCTATGAGACTACATTATCTCTGCATGCACAAACATTTTTATTTTTACACCAAGATAGATTTTTATTATTAACAGTAACGAAGATTGGGTACACACTATTTGGGTTTTCCCCTTGGAAACGGCACATGGGACACATGGATTAGACTTCTTCAATTGGTAGTAGGCAGTAGGCTTTTATCGACACTTCTTGCAAACTTATCGGCGCAGATAATTAGGGTTTCTTAAATTGTCCCTCTTTTGGAAACGAGACGTGGGTAACATTTTGTTTAAACGATATGTACATGGGCGGAGATGTGGCCATCCATCGCCAGATCAACGAGACATATGTGGTGGATGTGGTTACCACATATATACACATGACTTATCTGGATTGTGCCACAACATGCAATACCGTCTGCAGTCGGGGCGTTAAGAAAGCATTCAAGATACGTTTTCTTCAATAGGTAAGGACTTCCAATTCACAATAATTCGTCTATTCTTAGACAAGAGGCTTTTGTCCACACTATTAAGATTTTCCTTGGAAACGAGACGTGGGTAACATTTTGTTTAAACGATATGTACATGGGCAGAGATGTGGCACATCCATCGCCAGATCAACGAGACATATGTGGTGGATGTGGTTACCACATACATACACATGACTTATCTGGATTGTGCTACAACATGCAATACCGTCTGCAGTCGGGGCGTTAAGAAAGCATTCAAGATACGTTTTCTTCAATAGGTAAGGACTTCCAATTCACAATAATTCGTCTATTCTTAGACAAGAGGCTTTTGTCCACACTATTTAGATTGGAAACGAGACGTGGGTAACATTTTGTATAAACGATATGTGCATGGGCGGTGCTGAGGCACATCCATCGCCAGATCAACGAGACATATGTGGTGGATGTGGTTGCCACATATATACACATGACTTATTTGGATTGTGCTTCAACATGCAATACGTTCTGCAGTCGGTACGTTTAGAAAACATTGAGGATATATTTTCTTCAATGGGTAATGACGTCTATTTGTCTATTCTTAGACAAGCGGCTTTTGTCCACACTTCTTGGAATAGGGAGAAGTTCAAGCTTTTGCTTAAAAGTCATCAGTACACATTATTAGGATTTTTGGAGACGGCTGCTTTTTTTTGCCTTTGCCACAGCCATTTTGCTGCTAGTGGAGCAGCCGGCTGAAGACCGATTTACAGCACCAGCTGGAGCTACAACAGCTGTTCGTTTTCGAGTGAGTTGCTCCTTCACGTGGCTGCTGTCCATGAGCCGTAGGGAGCGCAGCAATAAGACAGAAATTTTGATCTGCTCCTTGCCGGTTCCCATCTTGCTGCTTTTGGAGCAGCCAGCATGAGCGGAGTTGACGTCAATTGGACTAGGCCTGACCGTCGAAGGCTGCCGAGCGGTTACTTTCTCCAAGTGGGTGCTCTTCATGGGGCGCAATGTGCGGCCGAAACGATACTTGCCCTATACTTGGAAGATAATATGTTACATCTTGCATTATATTTTGCCGATATCGTTGCTACTTACGGGAACATACCGCATCTGTTGTTTGGAACTTTGATTGTTCCAGTGTTTTACACCATTGTCAAATAGTTTGTTATTGCTAAAACGATCACCGAACCTCATTATGTAGTCGTGAAGGAAGTTATAGTTGAACTCTACCCCCACCACTGGAGCAGTCAGCTTGAGCGGAGTTGACGTCAGTTGGACTAGGCCTGACCGTCGAAGGCTGCCGAGCGGTTACTTTCTCCGAGTGGGTGCTCTTTATAAGGCACAATGTGCGGCCAAAACGATACTTGCCCTATA
>JBAMAX010001383.1:0-26047 GCA_037043745.1 Chymomyza amoena | reverse complement strand
TCTACAATAAATTGCACATATTATATATCTCTGAAAATAATGCAGCAATACCTTTCGATCTAATTATCTTTCATGTCTATGCAAAATTTTGCACACAAGATATTAACAAAAAAAACTAAAACAAGAGCCAAAAATACGTTTTTCGAAAATATCTCGAAAACTGTGATTCAAAATTGAATATTTTCTCGAGTAAAATCAAATGTAAGTATTCCATAATATATTTTTTAGACTGTACTCACAATTAATACAAAAAAGAATCATTTCTACTTTTTTCAAGCCACTGTTTCGAAAACGTTGATTTTGGGTGAATCCAGAAACTTGATTTGAAGTGAATCCGGAAGTGGAAGTGGCTGTGAAAATTGACAAATGGAGTTAATTTTCAGACGGTTTTTCTTTTTTTAAAAAAATCTCTCAGTGTATTACACTAGTTTACAAATTTAAGTATCATCCATATATTAACGAATAACTGAAAAGTGTGCCCAAAACATGTTTTTTGAAATCATCTTGAAAACGCTGCTTAAGAAAAAAGAGCTTGTCATTTTCCTGTTTGTTGACCCAAAATTAACCTAAAAAAACTTTTATAAAGATTAATTTTTCGGGTTGAATAGTTTTATTCGTCAATTTTTTGTAACAAAAATAAAAAATGTTTGCTATGAAATTCAATGGCGGCTTTAATTGAATCGGTCATTTCAAAAACCTCATAAGTCACATTTTTTTGCAACATGCTTTTTTTGCTGAAAATGGTTCCTTAAAGGTAGATACGTATTCTGGCTTAAAATTAAATAAGTCAATACAATCCTTCCTCTTCAAAAAATACCGTGAAAAAGACGTTCGTTGCAAAAACAACATAAGTCCGGGACTTAAGAGGTTTTTGCATGCACTACTAGATGGCGGGAGTAAATTTATGACTAAGTTTGACGTTGCTTTGTTCTCATTGGTTCCACAATATTCAAATCTTCAATTTGACAAAAATCGTTATTAATGTCACATTTGTGTCTTTTAGTCAACCGATATTTTGTGCGAACAGTAATATTTCAAATTTAAAAATATCTTCAAGTGAAACAGAGAGTGATGGTGAGCCGAAAAAGAAGAGAACGTGTAATCCCTCAAAGTATAAAAGAAATGTTATAAAAAATTCTAAAATTAAAGAACTGGCATATACTAATAATCGATACAAACAAACAGCTCCAAGATCTAAAAGATTTTCAAAATTTTATCAGTTTTTTCCCATACGTGGTCATTCCTTTTTAGCAAATGACCGTGATTTTGGAGTCATTAAAAAAAAATTTTAGAAAGCATGATCATACCTACGTCCCAAGAGAATACATTGATTTGGTTTCGAACTCCAGCTCAACATTTACAGTCACAGAGTCAAAAACTGAAGATATTTTGGAATTTAAGAAATAGTGGCCAAATTTGTACAAAAAAACATGTTTGTCAACTGAATCTTATGGGAAAAAAGTCCCAAAAGAACAAAAAATCATTCGCACCTTCGGCGTTCAAGTGTTTTCAGTATGATTCAAATAACAAAGGAACTATCACAGCGGAGGAATATATTGATGGACTGATTAAACATTCATTCTTTTTAATAAAAAACGTTAAAACTTCGATTTCACTTCCATCAGCCAAGGCTTATGATTTAAAAGTGTCAATAAATAAAAAAAAATAGACGATTTAAAGCAAGTCCAGAATAGCATTCTGGAAGAGTATATGCCTTTTTATAACGATAGTTTTAGCTGGCCAACTGCAAATGCTGAAGATAATCCAGATGAGAATGATGGAGAATATGACTATGTGCCTTAAATTTCTTAAAACATGACAAATTAATACATATAAAATGTTAATAAGGTCATTTCTAAATGTAATTTTCAATAATAAGCAATAAAACTTATGATTACTACGATGGTTTTGGTTAAAATGTATACCACTTATCCTATTTCTTGCTAAAACAACATAAGTCCAAAATAGTTTTTAGGGATTTTTTCATTATTTTCATTAATAAACTGCTAAGGTAATTTACAATTCTAATTTTATATCACTCAAATACTAAATTAAGCATAAAAAAGTCCGTTAATACTCATTTGTTTGTGTATGAAACAGTTTTTATTGATTCCTGAAAAATTTGAATTTAGGGACTTATGAGGTTTTTGAAATGACCGATTCAATTATTCACCCAATAAAAAATTGATAATCGTGACATTGGCACTTTTTGCTCGTAGATCAATCAATGCTCCTGAACGACGAACCTTTTAATTTTGAGAAAAAAACAATTTTTGATCACTCTAGAAAATCTTCTTAAAAAAACCCCAAATTACCGCACATGCCCCTAATTAAAAAAATTTAATGTTTGCTAACAATATAATTAAATTTCAAATACTTAATATAAGAACACAATTCTTCAAACTTTCACAAATTCGAGTTAAGTTTGTTTTAGGTTAGGTTAGGTTAGGGCGGCAGTTGGGACCGACATCCCAACTCACTTAGGCCAAGGATAGGCCCTTTGTGGTACCGCTAGTGAGCCAGTTCACCACATTTCCCCACTTGATGGGTCCCCTACGAAAGTTGAGGAAGCCATAAGTTTGTTTTAGAATTTAAAAAAAAAGTTTTTCCCACAAATAAAACTATCATCGTAAACTAATCTAAATTGCTTATATACTTATTTCGTATAAAATTTTATCCGAGTTACAATGACTTCAATCTATTTAAAACTTTATCATCAACTTTAATATTTAAATATTTCCAAATTCTTGTAAATTTGTAGACACAAAAAATTAACTCATTTATTGATTAACCAAAAGAACTAAACTCTGGGGATTTCTTTTTAGCCTTAAGGTTGGTCTAATGATACAAGGTCTTCCAAATCAAGTTTTACTTTTGCTGTCATTAATATTTGTTGTTTTCGTTTTCAGTTAATCTTTCAGCTACTCAAAAGTCTCAACTCAACCCTTTTTATGCAAATTTAAATTTTAAGCAATTTAAAAAATAAAAAAAAATATCGTAAGTATAAATTTATATATCGAATATATATACACATACTCATATGTGTAGAAATATATTTGCATATTTGAGTCGTTCATAATCCAAGTTTTGAAGTCTCTCCTTAGAGCTAAAGTAGTTGTGGGACGTTCCAAGTCGCGTCACTGTCGAGGCGTCGAACCATTTGAAATGCCACACCTAACAACCTCTAGAGAGCGCCTACAATCATATAATAAATTTTCTTTCTTTTTTGTTTACTCTGGCGGCAGTTATGGGATGTATGTTTGTCAAATGAGTCGTATGTACTTAACTTCTATCAGTCATGTTCCGAAAATCGAATATAATATGTATTCGAATTTGTCGGATGTGCGCAAATCAATGTTTTGCGTGATTTGGATCCGACAGTTTCAGAAATCAAACCGAATTAGCTAAATAGGTTCAAAAGGTAGAAATGGGCAGAGCTGTAGCAATAATGTAAGGATAGGAACATATCAAAATGAAGAAGGGAAATATGAGAAGTTATCGGCAACAAAAATATGAAATTACGCCAAATAAATTTCATTTGATGTCGATTTGTGACATTTTTAAGCAATTTTAGGCATATCGGGGTTTTGGCCCAATATTCGCAGTTTTTTCATTATAGAGTTCCATTTTTGTGAATCATTGAAATAAATATAGGTATATAAAGAAGGGAAAGTTCCCCTTGTGGGAAAGTAGAAGCAATTTTCAGAAACTCGGGCTCTGACCCAATATTCTTAGTTCTGTCATCATTGAGTTTGCTTTGTGAATCATGGAAATCAATATAACAATGTAAAAAAGGGAACGTACCCTTAATAAATTTCATTCGATTCGAAGCAATTTTTAGAATTTGGGATTTTTTTTTCCAGTATTCTTAGTTCTTTCGTCATAAACCTCTCTTTTTGTGAATCATTGCACTAAAGATAATAATATAATCGACGAAACTTACCCATAAGGAGGAGGTCTTTAAAAAACTCTTGGTCGCATTAGCATGATCATCGAGAGAATTAGAGGGCAAGAATTTTACGAATTGAATCACGAAATATGGGTTCTAATATATTAACTAAAAAAAAGAATCCTTTCTAAAATAACAAGGATCAACTATTTGTTCAGGAAATCTATTTATATTTTTTGCTCAAGCTTACAAATTTTCCTCTCTACTAATTTTTTCTGTTTTATTCTAATAATTCTAATAAATTTTTATAGTAAAATATAATATAGCTAATTGTACAGATAAGTCCCCTCTTCTTAGATTATATTTTTCCCAGTGCAGGCAAGAAACCTATTAGTCCGATTAGGTCAATAATTTTTGCAATTATAAAGGATAATTTACAAAATTCGGAAAGAATTGGGGATAGTCCATTAGTCCTAGTAAACCAATAACCTTTGAAATTATAAAGAAAATTTCAGTTAATTCGAAAACCTAAGGATCCCTATGGAATTCGTAAAAAACAGTTTTAAGTTATTTTTTAATGGCCTTTTATGCTTATAATTTTTTCACCGAATTTTAAAGACATTTTGTGAAATTTCATAGTGTACTATTTGAAATAGAAGATTGTAAATTTTGTATTTATACTAGAATTTGTTTTTTAAATAAATATCGAAACTCTTATATTTATGAAAATTTTGGGAATTACTTTAATTCAATTTTAATGCATTTTATTATATGTGCAAAATTATTGACAGTTCGAGATGTACCCACAAAAAAATATATTTTCTAATAGTCGTGTATTGAAATCACAAATAATAATGGTATTTTTGGTAAATGAAACTTTCGTAGAAGTAGAGATGTTAAATTTTGCCAAAAAATATATCAATATACTGCTATTTGGCTTAAACAAGTTGTGAATTGTAATCAATAAAAAAATAAATGCTCTGCTGAATAAATAAGGCTTTAATAAAGTTTCAAAATCTAAACAAAAATGTTTCCAAAAAATATACTAATAATTTTTTTAATTACACCGTGATGCAAGAAGAAACTTTCGAGTCTTCGTAAAATTGTCAAAAACTTGCCGAAAATATCGTAAGAAGGCACTAATGGGTCTTGACAATATAATTCAGAATCATCACCAAAAAATCTGTAAAAATTTTAAAGATATCAAATTTTTTATATTAAAGAAATCTTTCCAAATCTTCGTAAATGCAGTGACTGAAGAAACATTGTCGAAAAATATACCAAAGAGGAATTTATGGGCAAGAAATAGATTTGTTATTAGAATTCAAGATTATCAACAAAGAACTTCTGAAAATTTTAAAAATAATAAAATTCTTATATCTAGCAATTTTTTTGGAAATTACATTGAGATATATGAAAATCTTTTCAAGTTTTTATAAATGCCGTAGTTAAAAAAAAATTGTAAAAAATCTTAAAGAGGAACTTCTGGGCATTGACATTATAGCTCAGGGTCATCTATTATGTATGTAACATATAGAAGGAGTCTTCGAAGACACCCCAAAGTTGCCTAAAATATGATCAAGGTGACTAAAGAAGTCGATATACCCATATCGGTCCGTCCGTCCGTCTGTCCGTTTGAACGCCTAGATCTCAAAGATGGTAAGAGCTAGAGTAATCAAACTTTCACATTAGATCCCATATTATTCCATATGTGCCAAGTATCAGACGACCTCGAAAAAAAACAACAGTTTTATATGGATAATTCGTTTGTTTATAAAGATATCGTAACCAAATTTGGCATTCAAAAGGATTTTATAGTTTCCAAGCACTATACCAAATTTCGGTTGACTATATTATATAGCTAACATAGGAACGATCGGTCAAAAAAAAAATTATTGCTTTAAGATTCTTCTGTTTTTCTTTTTTTATGAAGGAACCGGACTTTATTGCAAGCTAGTGGTACAGGATAAGTACGCCATTTTTCAAATTAAAGTTATTTTCATATAACTTCAATGAAGGAAATTGGATAACTAAGAAACGTAGCCCGGGGCATCTTAATAACGCTCTACACCCTCCTACTTTACCCAAAAGATTTTATTGTAGTTATATTTATTATTTCTTATTCTTTATGGCAGAGTCTAAGAGACTCAGATTTTATTCATAAGGTTCTATGTTTTTAAAAGTATTCCATAAAAAGAAAGTCATCAATAGACTGAACCCGCTATGTGTAGACTTCATAAAATTTATTTTCGAATTTTTATACCCTGTACCGTATGGTACCAAGGGTATATTAAGTTTGTGCAAGCCGAAAATGTATGTAACATATAGAAGGAGACGTCGGAGACACCCCAAAGTTACCTAAAATATGATCAGGGTGAATAGAGAAGTCGATATACTCATGTCCGTCCGTCCGTCTGTCCGTCCGTCCGTCCGTCCGTGTGAACGCCTAGATCTCAGAGATGGTAAGAGCTAGAGTTACCAAACTTTCACATTAGATCCCATATTATTCCATAGGAGGCAAGTTTATTTTATTTTTTTGATATCGGGGATAAATTATATAGCTCCCATGGAGGTGTTTGAGACGACCTCGACAAAAAAAAAGCGTTTTAGATGAATAATTCGTTTGTTTATGAAGATATCGTAACGAAATTTGGTATTCGAAAGTTTTTTATAGTTCCCAATCACTGTACCAAATTTGATCGAAATCGGTTGACTATATCATATCGCTCCCATAGGACCGATCGGCCAAAATAACTTTTTTAAAGAAAAATTCGCTATGTTTCGTTTTTTAATAAAGATATCGTAACCAGATTTGGCGTTTGGAAATTTTTAGAGCACTTAAGCAATGTGCCAAATTTTAACAAAATCGGTTGACTATATCATATAGCTCCCATAGGTCCGATCTTCCAAAAAATCGATTTTTTAACAAAATTTGTTGTGTTTCGTTTGTTTGTTAAGATATTGGGACCAAATTTGACATTCGTGAGTATTTTATAGTTCCTATGCACTGTACTAAATTTAATCTAAATCGGTTGACTATATCATATAGCTCCATAGGACCAATCGGTCCAAAAAAACGTTTTTTATACAAAATTCGATGTGTTTCGTTTGTTTGTAAAGATATTTGAACTAAATTCGGCATTCAGATATTTTTTAAGGTATTTAAGCACTGTGTCAAATTTTATTGAAATCGGTCGACTATATCATACAGCTCCCATAGGAACGATCGGTCAAAAAAATTTTTTGCTTAAAAATTCTTCTGTTTTTGGTTTTTTGTGAAGGAACCGGACTTTATTGCAAGCTAGTGGTACAGGGTATCCTAAAGTCGACCGCGCCCAACTTTACGTACGCCATATTTATACCCTGTACCGTATGGTACTAAGGGTATATTAAGTTTGTGCAAGCCGAAAATGTATGTAACATATAGAAGGAGACGTCGGAGACACCCCAAAGTTACCTAATATATGATCAGGGTGAATAGAGAAGTCGATATACCCATGTCCGTCTGTCCGTCTGTCCGTCCGTCTGTCCGTCCGTCCGTCCGTGTGAACGCCTAGATCTCAGAGATGGTAAGAGCTAGAGTTACCAAACTTTCACATTAGATCCCATATTATTCCATAGGAGGCAAGTTTATTTTATTTTTTTGATATCGGGTATAAATTATATAGCTCCCATGGGGGTGTTTGAGACGACCTCGACAAAAAAAATATGTTTTAGATGAATAATTCGTTTGTTTATGAAGATATCGTAACCAAATTTGGTATTCGAAAGTTTTTTATAGTTCCCAATCACTGTACCAAATTTGATCGAAATCGGTTGACTATATCATATAGCTCCCATAGGACCGATCGGCCAAAATAACTTTTTTAAAGAAAAATTCGCTATATTTCGTTGTTTAATAAAGATATCCTAACCAGATTTGGCGTTTGGAAATTTTTTAGACCATTTAAGCAATGTGCCAAATTTGAACAAAATCGGTTGACTATATCATATAGCTCCCATAGGTCCGATCTTCCAAAAAATCGATTTTTTAACAAAATTTGCTGTGTTTCGTTTGTTTGTTAAGATATTGGGACCAAATTTGACATTCGTGAGTGTTTTATAGTTCCTAAGCACTGTACCAAATTTAATCCAAATCGTTTGACTAGATCATATAGCTCCCATAGGACCAATCGGTCCAAAAACACGTTTTTTATACAAAATTCGATGTGTTTTGTTTGTTTGTAAAGATATTTGAAATAAATTTGGCATTCATATCTGTTTTAAGGTATTTAAGCACTGTGTCAAATTTTATTGAAATCGGCTGACTATATCATATAGCTCCCATAGGAACGATCGGTCAAAAAAAAATGTTTGCTTAAAAATTCTTCTGTATTTGGTTTTTTGTGAAGAAATCGGACTTTATTACAAGCTAGTGGTACAGGGTATCCTAAAGTCGTCCGCGCCCGACTTTACGTCCGCCATTTTTTTCATCTCACTTAGTAAAACTCATAAACCCCTTTAAAAAAAAGTGTGTACACACTTCGTCAACCTAGAATTCTTCTAGAAAAAGAGATTAGTGCTTCTAGTTTATGACTGGCGTCTGCATCTCCGTCTGTCTCTTCTTCTTCTCCATCGTCTTCTCTATATTCTTCCTCTTCTCTCTTTCTTCAAAGGCACACGCGCTAACTGTAATTAGCATTTTGTGTGTGTTGTTTTTTTTTTGTGCGTGTATTTAATTTAGTTTTATCGAATTTGATATCGAGATGACAAGTTGTTGAACCACTTAGTACGTTTATAAAGCGGAGTTTGTTTTATTTAGCAAACGTTTTCATAAATTTTAGATCTAATGGTTCAAGTTTGTCGATTTTGTGTTTGTCTAGTTTGTTGTTTTTTTTATTGTTATTATTTTTTTTGGCGCCAAGCAAATTGGACAGCTTAAATTAAGAAAGTTTTGTTTTTGAGATTTATCGTTGGAATTCTAGAACTAAAAGACGTCATCCGACGACAACGATCGAGTGTCATAAAAAATATTCACAATTTTATTTGTTAATGTTCAATTAATTTTTGTGTCAGGTTTGATAGCAATCAGGGCCATAAACTATTTATATTTATATATGTACAATAACAACAACAAGAAAATAAATAAAAATGGTGACTAAAAGAGTTACTATGTAGAGAGATATAATAATAAAACAAATCTCTGCCAATCGTAAACACAAAGCAATGCTAATTAATTGTTCAATCAGATAAACTTTAGTATGAAGACATTTAAAAAATTGATATTTAAATAAAATAAATTAATGAAAATGCAAGCTGTTGGTTTTTTTTTTTGGTTTTTTTTTTGGTTTTGTATGTTAATTAATTTAATTTATGGCTGGCGTTGCGATAAATAAAATGTGTTGGCTAATTTTGGTTGTCAGTTTTTTTTTTCAGCTCTTTTTTTGGCAAGGAAGATGGTCGGATAAAGTCTTACCAAAAAGAATATTAACTAAAAGACTTAAAACGCTTTAATCAGCAATCGATAACTATGAAAATGGCAATGTTGACAGTTTTTTTTTTAAGAATTAAAAGTACTTTTAATTGATGACATGTAAGAAAAAAAATCTGACGACATTGAATGGAATATTTAGTATTTAATTCAAGGTTATTGGCTCGAGCGTATTATGTGAAAGACTGAAGCCATATGCCAACACACGGATCGGACCCTATCAGTGCGTCTTCAGACCTGGTAAGTCCACCATAGACCAGATCTTGACTCTACGCCAAATCCTAGAAAAGACCCACGAAAAACAAATAGATACCCATCATCTCTTCATCGATTACAAAGCTGCATTCGATAGCCGGATAAGGGATCGCCTACCCATCATCTCTTCATCGATTACAAAGCTGCATTCGATAGCCCGATAAGGGATCGCCTATACACCACCATGTCTGAGTTCGGTATTCCTGCAAAACTGATTCGTCTTTGCAGAATGACATTGGGTGGCACCATCAGCTCTGTCAAGGTGGGAACAGACCTCTCTGAACCTTTCAATACTGTTGGAGGTTTCAGACAAGGCGACCCTATATCATGCGACCTCTTCTATTGGACTGCGGAAGGCCGAGGCAGAGGCCTCTCCCGACCAACAAAAGTAACACTCTGCAAAACGCTCATCTTTCCCGTGCTCTTATACGGCGCAGAAGCATGGGTTGTGTCACGGACAGATGCATCTGCTCTTGGGGTGTTTGAGAGAAAAATTCTTTGTAAAATCTTCAGTCCCATTCGTTTTGAGGACGACTATCGTATACGGATGAACCACGAACTGTACGAGCTCTACGATGACATAGATGTTGCCCAGCGCATCACAATACATGTCGTAGGTATGGATAACGATGCTCCAGCGAAAAAGGTATTCGATGCGAAAGCCGACGAAGGAAGACGAAGGGGACGACCACGACTCCGATGGAAAGATCAAGTGGGGAAGAACCTCCCTTGGTATTTTTAATTGAAGAAGCATAGGCACCTGGCGAGAGCTGTTGAGGTCGGCCATAACCCGAAAACGCTTTGTCATGGCCACACAATGAATAAATTGGCTCTATAGACTTGAAGTTGTAAATTAAATAAAAGAGATTTAAAAGTTTTAGGAAAATAAGCGTTATGGTAAAAAAAAAGAATAATTCCCTGGTTGAACCCTTGGGAGGCATGGGGATCTGTATTAATACCTGTAAGAACAGAACAGAGACCTACAGTTTATAGCCGAATCCGAACGGTGGTGCCTTTATCTTAATCTGATCTTAAATAATTTTATTCCGAAGATTACGCACCGAATCCCATAACTACACAAATCGGACAGTTCTGACTCCTAATTGATTTTTGATTTAAGAATTAGTTTCAAATTTTTTTAGAAATAGATAATATTTTTAAATCAATAAATGCGTATAACTTCCAAATCCCAAATACAAATTGTAATATTGATATTAAAATAAATAATAAGACCATAATTTATATCTATATTTTAGCATAGCAACAAACACTTGAATAAGGTCTTTAAAACTTAACTCAATATCATCCGTTTCAACACAATAAAAATCAACGATTTAAAAATTCACTTTTAATTATTATTTATTAATAAAAATTGTAAATGCAATATAAGCTATAAAAATATTGACAATCCGCTCTATTCATAAACAATTCAAAAGCCTTCATTCAGGGCATTTAAACTTCGTCATTATCTACAAATTTATTATGGCTTTGAGTCTTTTAAAAAAACCTCTCCAAAATTTATTTCTTTTTTTTTATAATTTGTTGTATTTTTTTTTTATTCAGCCGGAAGATTTGGCATATGAACGCACTAAATCAACTCAACACAACGGGCACATAGTAACAGCTTGACAACAAAATGAACACTTAGGTAAAAAATACAACAACAAATATATATATATAAAAAAAAACAAGAATAAAAGTATAAAAAAATCAAATAATAATTTAGCAAGCAAGAAGAAAAAAAGAAACGAAAACATTATTCATATAAATGTCTATAAAGACTGCTGAAAAATAAATTATATAAAATTAAAATATGCACATATGTACATATATGTATATATATATACATTCATATACATATGTACATGCATGCAGGTTTGTTGTGTTGTAGTTGTTGTTGTTGTTGTCATCTAGTGCTTATATAAAATTGAGCTTGAAAAGCAAACTGATTATAAATTATGACTCTATGGCCAACAGTTGACTGACAAGTGTTTATATAAGATTTCTACAACAATAAATTGCTAACAAATGTGCATTGACTTTATACATATATATAGTATATATATAAATTCTTATATACTATATATATGATAAACTTTAGATATTATATATCTTTGCTCCTATCTCCAAGTGAGCAAATTAATCGGACGTAAATATGTAGTACATAAGTGTGAACCAGTCAGGGAGTGAGTGTATTTGTTTGTCTGCTAGGAACACCTAATAAACAACCAGCAAACAAAATAAAAAAAGTTGCCATCAATCATTATAAAATTAGTCATTTGATTTTTTTTTTCTTTTTGCAATCGCCTCTCACTGTACCTCTCTCTCACGTACACTCGGACTATCTCTTACGCATACTTGAATTATTATACACTACAAAAGAGAGTATATACATTTTCAGCAAGCTTTTGACAACTTTTGCAAAATTTCGAGCTAGGACTAAAAGTTCCTCAACCCTGGAAAAATTAAATTTGTTTAGGTACTTTAGGGATATTTTCGAAGAAATTTTTGACAGATATCCAACTTCACAAAAAATTTCTTCACTTCTTTCATACCATTTTTTTTTTTCTATTGCATCCCAACTAATAAAAAATCTTCGATCTCCGTTTAAGCGCGCTCATACATGGTTCTTCAATGAAACATAATTTTTTGGTTCTTTCCCAATCGGACGTCTTTTGGTCTGTGCCAGTCTATAACTCTCATCATCTGACTTTCCTTGCTTTCATCTTTGTTTCCTTTTACACGTCAGTGGCAGGTAAATAGTTTTTCTTAAGTTATCTGCTTTGCTTTAGTAGGTGCTGGGCAATAACTGCCATCATATGACTTTAAATGTGCTTATCTTTGTTTTTTCTTCTAAGAATTGATGGCTTAAAATCTCTTTTAATTAGATTTAAGACTTAATGTTTTTTATTAAGCTATCATCTTTCTTAGTGCTCATCTTTGTTTTTTTTTACACGTCAGTGTTAAATAAATATTGTTTCTTAAGTTATCTGGGCAATAACTGTCATCATCTGACTTCAAATGTGCTCATCTTTGTTTCTTCTTACTCTACAGTCCAAGTTTTGATGGTTTAAAATCTCTTATAGTAACTTGTTACACAAAAAAATGTTATCATCTGAATTTGTTTGTACTCATTCCTTTTTTTCTTACGCATCAGTCTTAAATTTCAGTTTTATTAGTTTAGTTTTTAGACTTAATTGTGGTTATTAAGACATCATCTGACCTTAAATGTGCTCATCTTTGTTTCTTCTTCTCATTACTTTCAGATTTAATGGCTTAAAGTCTCTTATATGTTATGCTTTACACTTTAAAGTCTTTACTAAGCAATTATCTGACTTTAAATGTGCTCATCTTTGTTTCTACTTACTCTACAGTCTAAGATTTGATGGTTTAAAATCTCTTTGGTACTCATCTTTTTATTCTAACTCATCAGTCTTAGATTTCAGTTTAGTTTTTAGGCTTTATTGTTTTAACTAACACATCATCTGACTTTATATGTTTTCATCTTTGTTTCTTCTTACAGATTTAATGACTTCACATTTCTTATATCTTATGCTTTACAATTCAAAGTCCTTACTAAGCAATCATCTTCTTTAACATATATCATCCTTATATGTGCTTATTTTTATTCTTCATTGCATCAGTCTCAGATTTCAGTTATATTAGTTATGCAAATAGATCGTATTGTCTTTAGTAAATCATCTGACTAAATATATGCTCTTCATTGTTTCTTCTTACTCAGCTGCCTTAAATTTGTCGACCTGAAATCGCTCATAGTAAGTTTTTAGTTTCCATGATTCTTCAGAACATTTTTATATCGATTCGTTTTGAAACCGATTTTTTTGTTTAATTACAGAATTTTTTATGTGGTTTCAAACCAAGTAATTTGTTGCATTTTTGAAGGTCAAAAGATTTAATATACTAATATATAATTTTTGAACTGAGTACGATTCCTACAATCTTCAAAATTGGGATCCTTTTAACTGTGAATAGTGCTGCTTTCGCAATAGCTCTAATTTTTTTTTAGGCAAGACCGCTTAATTATTATAAGGCAAGGTCTCCGATATACTCATCCAAAGACTTTAAAAAGAATTACCTTCATATATTTCTCTATTTAAGAGCGTAATTTTTGAAGACTTTAAGTTTCGAGAGCATTATGACAAGAAACCCATTTAGTGGAATGTATTTTGTCCAATTTTTTTCGCTCGTGTTCTTCATTTCACTTATGAATACCCCCCAAAAGTTTATTCTATCAAGCACTAAGCCCATCATCTCCAAGAGATTTATTTTTGCATTCACCATCTTTACTTTGAATTTGCTCGCTTTTCGGAACTTGGAACAGTTGACTAGATTTTAGTAATCCAGTGTCGTCAAAGCTTGTCTTTTAGGCTATTATTTTTAACTAAATAACTAAAAAATGTTTAAACTTACACAAAAGATAACGATTTGTCTCTTCGACGTTCGCTTTATGTAGAATTACGCAATTCCCCATCGAAAAGCTCTTGACGAAACTGAAAGAAAGAAAGTGATATCTTAGTCCAATTATAAGTATATATAATATATTATAAGATCTATAATAATTTAATCTATATAATCTATAGCTACAGCTTTTGGATTGATAAGTTGCTAAAGTTCAAAATTGAATTTCGGCTTTTTTATACTTACAAGTTGGTCGATCTAACAATGTATGTGTAAGTTATTGAAAGTTTACATGAGTCAGATGGCCCACCCTAATTTAAATGGAACAGTATGCCAAATTTACTAATTTTTCATCATGCCATTTGCTCCTTCTCCCTTTTCCCTTTGGGTAATAAGTTTAAAATATTAAAAATCAGATCCCGAAAAAAAATAAATTTCTAGAATAATATATTTATCTCAAGTAGTTCCAAAATTAGAACGCACTCAGTTCGGGAGGTTCCCATACTTTGATTGAGCAGCAGATATTGCAGAAAAAGTAAACAAACTATATCTTGAATGATATAATTATCCCAAGTAGTACTTAAATTGGAACAAAGTATGTTCGGGGAAGCTTATATTCTTTGATTTTAGAATTTTTTGTTACTCCTGAAAGCATTTAACAGGAAATATTAGAGAGTGTAATATTTTCAAGCGTCTGTATGGTAAATTTTTAGTGTGTGATCTAGTGATATCCACGATCGTGTGGCTTGATGTATTAGCAAGATAAAGCTTCCAGAAATCTACGATGCTACTCTTTCAGCAACTGTCGTATTCACATGACTCTTCATTCCTTTTAAACCAAAAAAATAATCATATATCATAAAAGAAAAACTTTTCTAATTGCCACTTTATCGAAGAGTGGCGAAGGATAAACCTTGTCTTCATTTCGAAAGTTACTGATACAGCTACATTAAGGAAATCTTCTGATTTATCCGTTGTTCTGTTCGATCAATAGTCCTTCACCATGTTCTTGAGGGAGCGCCCGTCCGGTGGCACTAAGCCTTGTCACCCCAATTATGATAGCACTTCGACTAGTTTAGATTTTTCCCACATCTCTTTCCTTTTTATTATGATTTCGAGAAGTGTATTTAAAATTCGTCCAGTGACACTCAGAAATGTTCTTCTTATTTTATTATCACCTTCTTTTCGACGCATTGTATTCAAGGCGCTTGCCTTGGCATAGTTTGGTTCGTTTGATGTGATGCGCGATTTGGCAAACTTTTCAAACAGCCCGCGCACTTTTAATTATACACACCATACACACCATACACATACAATGTAATATATATGTATAAGTAGTGTATATAAAATAATAATGTATATTTAATAGACCATTTTGCAGGCATGCGACAAATGAGACGCTGAAAACATGAAGGTCGGGTTCAAATTCACAAAAATTTGTTCTTATATATAGTATAGTATATGTATTTTTTCTAGTTCGCAGATGATAATGACACACTCAATTACACCCACACAGACCCATTTAATTTAACTTTGTGGTACACTCACACACAGATACTTTTTGGCTTTTATTTTTATTAAATTTATGTTGGCAATTTGCAACATTGCACAAAGCATCAAAAAAAAAATTAAATCTTAAAATTCAAAAACTATTTATTAGATATTTATTTTTTGGAAATATTTTTGTATCTCAATCTTGGGCTGGCGGCATTCACAGCTGTTTGTGGCATTCACAAAAGTCACGTAGTTATTTTCTTGGCTTCTCAATTTATATGTCATTTACTTGGGAAAACAATAACAACAATAAAAACAATAACAACAAATATAATAATAAAATAAAAACATTTTGTGCTAAATGAAATATCAAAAACATTCTACAACAAGTCACTTGCAGCTGTTAAAACTGATAAGCTTTTAGTTATGGAATTTTATTTTATTTAGTTTAAATTATAATTAATATGATTTATGTGTTAGAGGTCGTCGCTTGTGTGTGTGTGCCATAAATGTTTTAAGAATTTATGCAATAAATAAATTTTGAGCAAATAGCTTTAAAAATATTTAGTTGCCACTTTGTGGTATTCAATTGGTTTATAAGATTTTTCAGTTTCAAAAATTTGCGGAAAACAACAAAAGATTTTTAAAGATTTAATGGGAACAATTCATATCTTCCATATCCCTGCTTCATATTTTTTGAATCGGGCCTGCTCTGGAAAACGAATTGTAACATTTTAGTCAGTTTTATCTTAAAAGTTTTTATCTTACACCAAAACTAATTTTTCACGTGATTTGAAACCGAGCGTTTTGGTATACGATGAATTAAAACGAATCGCCAAAATGCGTTTAAAAAACCTAGAACTTTTTTCTTTAATAATTTTGTAAATATTATTTGACATTCTTAGATTTTATTTATGCCAACTTTAAAAGTTTAGGAAAATAATAAAATTTATCGAAAAAAAAAAGGAAATTATCGAATTAAAAATTCGGTTTCTGCAGCACTTAAATCCAAGTAAAATTTTTTGTTTAGGATTTTTTGTGGGGAAAACGAATTACAGTACAGTTGCAGACAGTTATCGATTATCAGTTTTATTAATAAATATGTATCGATATATATTAATTTAAGCTGTAAAACGAATCGTGAAAATAGGCTTTAAAAAGCACAAATTTTATACTGAAATATTTTTTAATATTTTTAGATTCAACTCATGTCAATTTTAAAAGTTAAGGGATGTTTACGAATTTATAGATAATAAAAAAGGAAATTTTAGAAAAAAAAATCGGTTTCTTAAGCACGAAAATCCATATAAAATCGTTCGGTTTGAAATTTTTCGTGGGGAAAACAATTTTCAGTCTAGTGTCATACTGTTATCAATTATTGGTTACTTATATTCGATATACAGGGTGCGCTATTTGAATGTGGTCGATGGAAATATTGAATAACTTTGACAGATTTCAACCGATTGACGTCGTCGAACACATTTTGTAAAGGTTATTGCATTACAATTTTAATCATGAATCGATTCACGCCCAAAGAACGCGCGGAAATAGTGACAATGTTTATTAAATGTAATTGCCCGATTTTTGGGAGCGAATTTTAATGACTGATGAGGCCCATTTCACGCTATCTGGCACTGTAAATAAACAAAACTGTCGCATTTGGGGGAAAGAAAATCCTCATACTATCCATCAAACTCCACTGCATGATCAGAAAGTAACTGTTTGGGCCGGTGTCTGCTTCAATATTTCCATCGACCACATTCAAATGACGCACCCTGTATATGTATCAAATATTAATTTAAGCTTTTAAACGAGTCACCAAAAAAGGTTTTAAAAAAGTACGAAATTTATACTGAAATAATTTTTAAAATATTTTTCAAGTCAGCTTTAAAAGTTCAGGCTAATAAACGAATTTATCGAAAATAAAAAAGGAAATTATCGACAAAAATTTCGGTTTCCAAAGCACGCAAAACAGAATCCAAGTAAAATTCTTCGGCTTGGAATTTTTCGAAGAGAGAAACGAATTACAGCACACGTTTTACTGCGATCGATTATCGGTATCATTAATAATTATTCATCGATATAGAAATATATATTAATTAACGATGTGAATCGTATCGCCAAAATAAATTTTAAAAAGTTCGAATTTTATACTGAAATAATTTTATAAATATTCTTTAATATTCTTATGTTGTATTTCTGCCAATTTTAAAAATATCGAAATTAAAAAATAAAATTATCGACAACAAATTCCGAAGCAAGTGAAAAAACCGAATTCATGTGACATTGTTCAGTTTAAAATTTTCGTGGTGGGAAACAAATTCCAGAACAATTGCTTGCTGTTATCGATTATCAGTTTCAGTAATGCATATATATATCGATGATCACAAAAACTGAATTTCTTTATTTTGATTAATTTTAAAACAACTAAACTCTTCCTAAATATATTTCCTTTTGAGAGCTACAATTTTTGAACTTTCTGAATATTTTATCGAATATGCATCATTAATCAAAAGAGGTGTTGCATTTGAAACATAATTAATTAAACACATTTATATGCCTGTCAGTTAATGAGCCTGACGTCAGTTCGAACCGGTTTAGCTCATAATTATATTTTTTGATTTTTTTAGTAAATTGGTATCTTAAAACTGTACACTTTTATTCGATATATATCGATAATTAAAAAAAGTTCATTTCTTTCCTTTAATCAAGTTACAAAAAAAAATAAAGTCTTGCAAAATATTCCCTTTAGAGGTTTAGCTTGAAACTTTGAACTTTTTGAATATTTTATCGAATATGCATTTATAATCAAAAGAGGTGTTGCATTTAAAAAAAAAAAAGATTAATTAAACACATTTACATGCTGTCACTTCAGGCTCGTTGTGACGTCAGTACGAACCGGTTCAGCTCACGATTAAGTAAACTTTTGTTTTTTTTTATAAATAATTTAATAATAGCATCTTACAGCTGTACATATTCATTATTTGCATTTAATTTCACGTAAATCATTCATTTCACAAAAATATATTTATACTTCTCTCATTGACACTGCTGTTTAAACTACCATAACCCCTCCGAAAAACATATCCGATAACGTCGGGCGCATCAATCTTTGATAGATGACCGCAATTAAATGCAATTTGCAACATTGTTGCAGTACTGAAGCCCCCTCTTTTTTGTTGTTGTTGTTTTTGTTTTTCTTTATTTTTATTTTATTTTTTAATGACATTTGATAACATTGTCATGCAAACATGAGACATGAGGTTACTCATTTAGTATGGGTTGGAATTTACGGGTCTCTCGCTAATCGGCTTAGAGGGTGCAAACGCGGAAGCCCTTGGTTAAATGGTCACAAGACTCTCTGCTAGTTAGCCGCTAAATGGATTTGAGGCATTTGTTCTGGTTTATTTAGTAATGGTTAAGGGTAAATGGAAACGTGGCTAAAATTAAATAGAAAGGCATTTGTTGCTAAATAAATTCCAAAGCTATTGGAAGTTAATCTTGCATGGGTTATTATATATCTAATGTGGATGAGAGCCAAGTCAGAGTGGCGAATGTTCTTAAGAATAAGAAGTAGAAAACGTTCAAAGTGAAAAAGAAGTTCTGAAATTCGGTCATGCTCCGGAAAAGGAATTTTTTATGCGCCTTTTATTTGATTTAATATAAATTCACAAAAGTGCTTTATGAATAGATTTTCGAGCTCCAAAGTTGAATCCATCATACCTTAAACCATGAGTTCTTTTAAAAATATATTTATTTCGATATGTTGACTTAAGATAAAGTACTTTCAATATGACGTTTGGTGGCATTTGTCACCAAATTAGCAAGCTTTGTTATTAAGATTTATGAGAGTACTTTAAAAATTTGCAACATCTTCAAATCTTCAAAAGATGACATTTTAGCATATGCACCATTACAAGCCTCCTAATATTGTTGTCATAAAATTTACAACTTTCACGAGCATATCCATACTAAAAATACGCAGACTAAAATTAATATAAAAGAACAAAAATAGTGTGAACCGTCTATGGAGTGCTAAAGTTAGTTTATTTTACAAAGACTATACATTTGGCTAAAAAACTTTTTGTTCAATTAAAAAGAAAAATGTTATGGCAGTAAATTTTTTAGGGAAACTACTTTTGATTTGTCGTAGATCCATAATTCAAAAAAGCGTAGTAGAGAACGCTGTTAGTATATTTACAAACATGAACCAAATCGGATGACCGTGGAATTAAAATTCGAGAGCTGTATTCGACTTTCTGATATCATGTACAATAAGTTTTTTTCAAAAACATTGGAGTTGAATAATAAGAGAATTGAAAAAGAGGCTAATTGTTTTGGGAAGAACTCGATCGGAAGAAAAACCTCTTAAAAAAAGGTTTGCAGTGCCAGTCTAACAAACTTGAGCTGTAAGGAAACAATTTGTGACAGAATTATGGAAATGTCTACAGTACCGGTAAAAAAAAAAACATTTGAGTGGTGATGCATAGCTAGAATAGAATCGGAGAATAATTTTTTGGAAAGAACACGATCAGGAAATCAGAAAACAACAAATCATTCCGATCTCTAAAACTTTTTTAAATCAGCGTAGAACGACATCAAAAAAAGAAAAATGAAATGAAGACAGAAGAGAAAACTCGTCGAACAAATGTCAAGACTGTCTGTGGCAGATATTTTGACAAAAAATTCGCTTGAGTGTATTTATGATATTATTTTTAATTCTTTTTATAATTTTCATTCAATATGAGCTTCAAAAGGTTAGATAAAATTAATTTCAGTTCATTTTCTTACAAATTGTAGGATTGAATCTGAAACAGGACGTAAAAGTCAAAAAATTTGGACGTAAAGAGTCAAAAGTCTATGGAATACCAGAAAGAGGGCCATCAATCTTGTTTTAAACAAAATATTTAAATATTGCTTAAACCTTTTAGGCCGTAAACAGAGATTTAAACAAGTTCTGCCTCCAAAATACATCTTTTCTACATTTAAACTCTTTATTTAAAACTTTTTTAAGAATTTTTGAAAATCGTTGTAAAAACTTAATTACAAACTCTTCTGGAAGCACAAGAGTAGAAAGCTTCAAATGAACAAGCTCATTAAGGAACAATAAGTGGATTATTATGGGGAACCATAAGTGGTAATTAAAAAATTAAAGGGTTTTTTGTAAAGAAACTCATTAATTAAAAAATTTGATAATGTGAAAAATTTCGCATTAATTTTGTCTCTATGGACTTTGGTAACGGTTTTGACAATACAAAGATATGTAGCTATATGAGCTATATGGTCACACTTTTTAAGGTAAGTGGATCTACAATTAAGAATTTTTATATTTTCCTAGCTCTTTCTTTTTTCTCAGTGTACATTTTCACTTAGCTTATTAAGTACCTCACATATCATGCCAGAAAAATTATGTTGCAAAGAAAATATAAAGAGTGTTGGTTGCTATATCATCCTCAGTGAGCTGCCACGCCTTTTTTCCATACGGCATATGCCATTTTTAACACAACATCTCCACACACAGTAAATTTTGAAGACCCAATGGAGAAAAGCAACGAAACCTAGAAGAACAACAACGACAACATTGTTCTTCTTGTTCCAAGTGTTGTTGTTGGAGTTCGAGTTGTTGTAGCTGGAGTTGTTGTTGTTGTAGCTGGTGTTGTCTTCGTTTTGGCTTAGGGTGTGTGCCAAACCATAAAAATGTTGTTAAACACGAACCAAGTCAGGCGATAGAGAGAAAAGTGGCTGACTCTATATATATATGGACAATATATACTATATATATATACCCATACTATGTGTAGATGGATGGATGGCAGACTGAAGGACGGATGGACGGACGGACTGGCCATGCGTGTGTCGTTGTTGTCTTTGTTGCAAATGTTGTTGGTGTTGTTGGTTTTTTGCTGTTTGCGCATAAAAAGTAAACAAAATTGATTTGAAAATTGCGCGAACCGCACTCTGTGGAACTTGGCCGGAATGAGAAGTGAACTTAAACCACAATACACGAAAAACGTCACGACAGGCCATACTGTAAAACACAGACGACGACAAGTACAGTAAATACATGCATAATGACGCTGACAACAACGAACAAACAATTTCATGCCAAAGTAAATGCTTCACACTATTAAAAAAAAATAAAAACATGCGCAAAAAATGAGTTCTTTACAACACTTTATTTTTTCTTGACCTTATGGTCCACACACCCAAAACTCGCAAAATAGCCACGACTCGGGAAATTTCGTGTCAATAGCTTTGTTTAGTTCCACTTCCTACTTTCGGAGCTAACATTTTCGAATACTCTTTACATTGAGTTGCTCATTTTGGCAGCCTCTTTCGTAAACACAAATGAATTGAACTCATATTTGACAAGATTTTAGTTTTCTTTTCCAACACTGTAAGCTTGTCCTTGTCTCCTGCCCAGGGTTAGGTAGACAGCGGAAGATAACCGTGCAATGCATAAAGTAGAATATTCTCAAGATTAATGCTTGAGAGAGAACGAATAATTCGCTTTATTGTGAAATACCAAAAAATTAAGTAGAGTAAACCTCTCCATCTTAAATCTTAACATAGTACTTGCCTGATTTAAAAACTTTGTGAATTTAAATTAAATTTGAAAAATTTGAAAATTTCTGCCCTATGCTTCGAATAGGAACATTTTTGTATTATACAAACTGTGACCAACTCAATTTTGAGCGAAACCGGGACATTTTCTGAAAAGAACTACTGAACTCAAACCGATCCAAAAAAAAAAAAAATTTTTATTCGACTTAAATTTATTAGACAATAACAATGTTATAAATAATTTTATTATATTATTCTGTTGATCTTTGTTTAAAATCGTATTTGTCTAATAATTATATTTGCTAAAGAATTTTGTACGTTCTTGCAACAGTCAAGATAGACAAGTTCTTCTGATCAACAAATATCCATGTCTAAGTTTTAAAGCTATACAACTGGAACAATTTTAGAAACCAGCTTCAAAACGCGCAGATTTTAAAAAATCACTTGACTCATCCATTTTTATTTTATAATTTAAAAGCAGTCGCAAAGACAAAAAAACCCATAATCAGCCCTCTATGAATCTTCGCCATCCAAAACTGGGGGTGTATAATATTAGCTTAAAGTCAAACCGTATTAACGGATGAAAATATATACAAAATTTAGAAAAAAAAAAAAATTTGAAATTTAAAAAAACTTCTGGGTTTGTTACTAAATCGAAAAACTCTTCAAAATTTTGATTCATTCGGCTTCCTCGATTCTTTATCAAGAAAACCAAATTAGACGCAAATTTTGTTTGAGACAAATCTTTGGAAATCGTAAAATATTAGCTACGGAGATATCGATATCTGCATAACAGGTTTAATACTCAAATAAGTTCTTTGCAAAATAAGTTAAAATTTTTTATTGATAAATAGTTGAAACTTTCCATGAGAAATTCGGGAAGATTTTAAATTACAAAAATCGATTTGTTTATGGAACTTCCGCATCATTTTGTAAGTGTATTTCAAAGTCCAAGTTTCCAAATATTTTGTTGTATTTTTTTTCAATTAAAATTCAAATTTTGAATGGTAAACAGAGAACACTTTGAATGAATTAAAATCGCAAATATTACATAAATTAATTTCTGATCTAGCTATTTCCCATCTTTTTTTTGTCAGTGTACCCCTAAGTAAAAATTTTCAAATATTTTTCACTTGGTTAAAGAATTGAATGATAAAAAGGTGAAAGTTTCCATCAGAAATTTTGGAAGATTTTAAATTTCTCGCATCTTGCTTTGTAAGTGTATTCCAAAGTCCTAGTTTCCAAATATTTTTCATTTGGTGAAGGTTTCGCATTTAAAGCTGTAAGTAACTGCACAAACGAAGCGCATGTCAAAAATGGATGCACCGCATAATACACACACACACACACAACACTCACACTCTCACACACACTTTGTGTGTATGTTTTGCGCTGTAACTGTAAATTATACATTTCATAATTTTCGCAACATTTTTCATGATAATCGCATGTAATTGCGTTTTATCAACAACCTTTCATCCGGACATATGAGCAAACAAACGCGCTTAACGCTTAACACTACCTCCAGTACATTACTAGCCGTAACTCCCTCCCTTCCCAGCCCGCACAGTCCACCACTGTCCAATGAAGTGTGTGTAAGTGTCCAAAACAACCCCTGACCAAAAAACACAAAACGCCATCTAAAGCATGCCTGCATTGTCCATGCAGTTAGTAGTTCCGAGTTCCCAGTTGCCGGTTCCGAATGTTGCACCTTCAACCTCCTCCTGGACGTCGCTCGGGTGCGCTTCAATGGGTTTTGCAAGCGATTTGCTGCCGCTGATAGCAAATTATGCGAACAAACGGTAAATTTCTTTATAATATTTGGGTTACAACAACTCCAGCTCCAGCGGTCAGTGGCCAAAAGCAACCCTGTGCTCTGTTTTTTTTTTTGTATCATATACAATACTTTGTTGTTGTCTTTTTTTTTTTGGCCTGGTCTTGTAAATTGCATTAAAATGTGCCGACGGGTTGCTAATGCATTTTGCACAACATGCACTTTACATATAAACACGGACATGCGAGTGTGTGTATCTGTGTGTGTGTGTTTAGACATTGTTGTGATAAGAAACTCACGCGATTATCAATTTGACACTCAAACATTAAGTCGCTGTATCTTTCCTACACTCTCTCCTCTCCGCTCCTCTGTCCACGGCACGCTTGGCTTGTTCTCATTCTTGTTCCTTTTCTTTGGCTACTGGACGGCGGAGTGGACAACTCTGGCTAAGAAGGGGATTACGTAGAGCTTTGTACACTTCAAAAGTGTTAACTTCATGCTAATGAAGCAATTATATTGTTGTGTAGACTGCCAAAATTTTGGACAGCTCTTTAAGTTGGCAGTCTTGTATTGAATTAATTCTGAGATGAACTTTGGGGCTTAATTGATTTTGGCTAACTGGGTAAAAGCTGGCTAAAGGAGATTCAATTAAGACTTGTCGAAAATAAGTGCCAAATTAATTTGACCCATAAAGTTTATGCACTCTCGCCACTTCGGAATGGGACATTTCTGATGGTGAAATGTAGAGCATACCTTCATTCGTCACAGTTTCGCTCAAAGCCTTTTTCAAGCTTGACACCAAAGTTGTGTAATGCGTTCTTTAACTGGTTCTTTCCCATAAGCAATTTTTTCCTAGAGCCTAGTCATCCAATGAGGCCCTCAGCTCCAATGGGAGACATAGGAAATGAGGATTATGGTTTTCTTGCAATGAGGGTTGATTCTCCCTACATAGGAAATGATAATGATGATGATCGTCTTCCAATGGTCGAGGTAGAAATCCGCTAAATGTTAATCTGCTCCACTGTGTTTATAGCGTCGCAGATTTTGGATTTATCGTTTCATTGAACATTCTCGACGCGCCAATCACCCAACAATTCCTACGAAGTAAGCAGCTTCGGAGAGAGCATCGTCTTGCAATGAGGCCCTATGTTCCAGTGGGAAATATAGGAAATGATGATGATAATCGGCCTCCAATGAGGGTTGGTGCTCCAATGGGAGTTATAGGAAATGATGGTGATGATCGTTTTCCAATATGATCGAGGTAGAACAGCCGCAAAATGTTAGTTTGCTGCAATGTGCCTATGTCGTCGCAAGGTTTATCGTTATTCCTACGAAGTAAGGAGCTTCGCAGATATTTTGAGAGCATCTGCTTTAGTTTCAGAGTCATTAAGCAGCACAAGATGATATTCCTATCATCTTATGAAGTACTTTTCTCTACTCTACTGCTTTCTGAGATAAAGATACCTGATCTGACATTAAGATGCCTACGGATTGATCGAGGCTTTATCTCAATCTCAGGGAATACAACATCACCACGCACAGACACTAGAAATTAAGATATTGGCAGGATTGGTCGAGGCTTTATCTTTGTCTCATAAAAGACAACATCATCGGGCACAATAACCAGAAATCTAGCATTTTGGGAAAGAGCGTATTCAATCAGTTTTAGAGTCATAAAGCAGCAAGAAATGATCATTCGATCATCTTTTGGAATTCTCTTCACTTCTCTATTGCCTTCTTAGATTAAGATAGCTTCGGATCGATCGTGACTTAATCTTAATCTCATGAAAGACAACATCACCTCGCTCAAACACCAAAAATCGAGCATTTTGTGAAAGAGCTTGTTCAATCAGCTTTATCTCTATCTCATGGAAGCCAACATCATCTGGAACATAACGCAGAATTCAAATAGTTTTGAAAGAGATTGCTCAAACAGCTGACCTTCGGACATACCTAGTTAGGTCCATTATCCAAAATGTAAGCCATTCTTGAAGATATTACGAAAAAATCCTTTTCTTTTAAAAAATTCACTTATTAAATATACTTTTTTTTTGGTTAACATCTTTTTATTAAGATAGCGACCTCGATAGCCTAACGACAGTGCACTGGACTGTCATCCCAGGGGTTGTGGGTTCGACTCCCACGTTTAGCATGGTCCTGATCTTTACACTTTTCCTCTTTA